>VYZW01008084.1:5731-21384 GCA_013401315.1 Balaeniceps rex
GAGTTCCTGACAAGAAGCTGTAACTGTCCCTTTGGATTCTCAGTGCTACACAAAAGGGATTCAGCAGTTTTTAACTGCTGGCTTTGCAGATCACTCAAAAAGGGCTCAGTTTAGCACTTTCTCCAATCTCTCTGCAGTGCACAAAGGGCTGATACAGAAAAAAGTGAACACAACCTCCTCTAGCTGTATGTTTCAGATCTTGCAAACACTTGTTGCATAATGTCCTCAGATTATAACCTCTCCTTGCTGTTCACACTGAAGCTCTCATTCATGTTCCTATTGTTTTGCATTCTGGTTTAACGCAGCANAAAATATATAAATTCAGAGCATATGCTGAGTAAGGGACAACAATAATGAAAAAGAAAAAAAGAGCTTTATAGACATACGGGTCCACTTATGGACTAATGAAAAAATCCTGCCCTATATCTCTCCAGCTGAGAAATGGCAGAGGCTCTGTTGTCATACATCATGAAGGCTCACCCTGTGTAGCTGCTGTAGAAATTCCTGCACCTCCCCACTTTTGCATTTGATATATATTTAAATCCTAGTAATCTTGGCTCTCAGCTGAGTATCAGTCCCAAAGAGATTTAGGATAGGGTAAGCCAAGGGTTGTGAGTCCATAGCTATGCAAATTCCAGATTCACTGGGGAAACGCAGCAAGAACTCTTAGAGCTTATGAGATGGAACAGAGTTCAGAGCTTCTGGTTTCGAGGCAGATCATCAGTCTGAAATGCAAATTGCTGTATTTGGTTTTCCTTTTTTAGTTATTACTCTTTTCGGTGTCTGATCTGGAGGGAAACTTGCAGCTAATAGTAGTAAAACATTCATGTTGACATGCAAAGACACGGACACCCGGACAATATTGCATGTAATTTCCATAAAAAGAATTAGGGAGTGAAGTTGCTTTGCCTGGGAAGAGTGTTATACTGGGCAAATTGCCACTGACACCACCAGATGAAATATGTTCGGCCACCACAGTCTCTCAAAACTAAATGCAAAGTGAGGCTGTCTGACTCAAATTCTTGTAAAGTGTTTCAAAACACTAGTTTCTACACTTTACTATGTCTTTTTTTTTTCTCTAAATACCACCAAAAAGTCTATCCAGAGAGGACAGCAGAGGGAAAGAAAAAGGAAGATAATTTTTTCATTTATTTTTTGTGGTGGAGATTCACATACCATGGTGATGACCAGCCTTATAAAATTCTAGATAGTCATAACAGACCACAAAGGAGTCACAAAGTCATTATAGTTGGTGTATTAATAATCCTCATACTGTAATAAGGAGTGTCCAAATAGCCTATGACATCAGAGACCTTTATAGCTCCAGAGGAACTATCAGATTTTATCTTCTCAAGAATCCTTAGATTAAAGAGTTCACAACGAGACCCTGACACAATAAAACATAACGATTTCAAAAGAGTTGCTATGTTCTATTGTGTCAATAATTTGCATACTAAGGAGCCCCTGTGGTACCATAGTCCTTGACATTACAGAACATGGACTTGGTACATACTGAGTGGCATTTACATTACCAGACAGTCCATACACAGGAATTCTTGAATATTATAACTGAAAAAGAAAACGAGCTTCACCTGAGTTTTAACTAAGAAAATTAACACAAAATATTCTCTGTTATTTTTTAAGCCCTTAAAGACATGAAATATGAAGACAAAGTAACTTCTCATGTAATCCTGAAGGCTGGATTCTCAGCTAGTTGCATGAGAGTAACCTCATTTATGAGGATACTATCCTTAGTCTTTGTACTCACTCACAGCATCACAAATGTCTTGGTGTTATATGTTAGCTTATGTAACCCACAGACCAATATGTTTTCCTGCAAAAGCATGAATTAAGGAACAAGCAGGTGCTTTAACACTGAATCTCTCTCTTTTTTTGTGTGTGTGTCTGGGTAAGCGACATCCTTAACCTGACTTTAACAGTGTGTATGCAAATATTTCTGTGTAGGTGAAGAGTTCCCTCTTAGTGAATAGTTTTATGTGTGCTGGAGAAGAATTAATGTCTCTCTATAAGATAAGAGAAAGAGAATCAACCATGACTGTTAGAGGGAGCTTCACTCTAGATAGTGAGAAGATTTTTTTACTCTGCTGAGCACAAGTCCTGCTGTTAATAATTGAAGGTTGCTTTGTGGAGAAAGGACTGTCCATATCCATCATTTTGAAGATGAAATTTTTCAGGTTCTTTCTGTTTTATGCCATATCAAACAATCCTACAGCATGCAATTCACAAGTCGCATGACCAGCTCCAAGTTTCTGGCCTTTGAAAAGTTTGCTATTTTGACTTAAGTATTGAGATACTTCTTTTCTATTACAAAGAAGATGCATCTTTTGAGGATTCAAAGAAGCAAAAAATAATATCTTCATTTTCCTTGACAGAATGCTTGCTGTGTTCTCCATGTTGAAGACTGGCAAATATGAATAGACAGGTTTACCCTTTTATCCCTTCTTGTTACCCGATGTGGCTTTTAGGTCTTTCTCCAAATGAAGCACTCTGCAAGACATCCAAGGATAAAAGAGAAGGAGAATGAACTCACCTACATAGAGCTTATGAAGGCTTTAATATTTTGATTGATAATGTTTCTGTACCTGTGGCACATATTTTAAAACCCTTCTACAACTGTGAGTGAAAATAATTTTGCGAACACTCATAGTGTGTGCATGGGTGTGTATAAAAACCGCAGAACAGAACAAAATTTTTAACTTAGAGAATAGGCACATTTTGTTATTGATTGTTGTTATGCAAGACTTGTAAGACTTCTATGATGGAATGGTGGTAGCAGGAAGCCTTAAAAAGTGATGTGGTCCTTGCATGCGTTTTGCCTAAATTTATCAGTTTGCTGGGGTTTTTAGCTTGCTATTCCAAGAAAGAAATTAACACCTTGTCAGCATGGCAGAGGAGAGAAACACAGTAAGTCTTCATAGATCATTGACAACTACTGATCTCTTGTGCACTGTAGGCAGATTGCTCTAAACAGGAGACCTAAATTTATCTCTAGCTAATAGATAGGCAAAGAAAATCAAAGCCCTGATATGCACTTACTGTAGAGGGGAGAGCTTCTGCATCCCTAATCCCATGTGATCTTCCTTCTGTATGAATAATCTTCTACAAATACATTTTAAAAAAAAGTTATTTCTAATACAAAACAAATTTTGGCCATTTGCCAAATAGATCATAGTGTTTACTGCTCTCCAAAGCATTTGGCAGTGAGAGTGGAAATGAGTGCAACTGAAATTTGAAGAAAAGTATCTGTGCAAAAAGTGGGAAAACTGTGGTCAATGATTCTTTGAAAGACTGGAAGAAGTTATGCAATATGTGCATATCTGCAGAGACCGAGTGGATGCACTGGTTTCATTGTTCGAGATAGATAGTCTAGTTGGGTTTTTTGCATGTTTTGAACAGGGCTATTTCAACAAGGGCTTGATCTTTTTTTCCTTTGCAAAGCACTGACTTTGCTATCACTGTTGTTATTGCTGCGCTAATGTTATCATACTCTGATTATTTTCACTGTGTATGTGTTTGTTGCTTCCTGTACAGTGTATAACATTTTTGCACGCAAAAGCCGGAGCAGCAGTCCCCTTTTAATACAAACCCCATTAAAAGCTGCCATTCTTAAATTAGCTCAGCAAAAAAAGTGCATTTTATAGTCAAGCAAGCAGTAATTAGACACTGTGGCTATGAGTGGCCCTTGTGGTGTTTGGACCAAGTCCAAATGTACCTTCTGTCTGTCTCTGACACAGGCAGACAATAGTAGTATTATTTACTGTGCTGGCTCTGTGTAATTCGACAGGCCAGCTGCAAGAACAAAGAACCACTAACATTTTGCCCAGCCCTATTCCCAACTGAAGGCCCATCTACATTTCATAAATACTTTCCTAAAATACTGGATTCTCTTTCTTTTCTATAGCCTTTACTGTGCTAATTTAGAGAATAAAAGTTAGCCTTGCAAACAGTATCCTCTTCCTGTGCTGTCATTCATGTATTTTCAGTTTTTGGACACCATCCCTATATTGACCCCAGAGTCATTATTGTGTGCGCCTTGTCTCCTTAGCTGTGCCCAGGAGTAGGGAACTAGCCCTGTTACTGACTTTCCCATGATTCTAAAGTTAACCAAAGGGTTTGGGGATGGGTCATTTAACTCCATCTAATAAGTGACTGGCCTCCTGTGATGTTATTAAAATGCAAAAGTTTAAAAGGTATTCAGGAAGAGCACCCCTCCTGCACAGCCATAAGCAACGTATGAATGAACACAAGAGGGAGTATTAGGTAATAGTTAATATAAGGGGGATTGGGATCAAGGGATTCCTGGACCTAATATTATCTGTAGCTTTGTCTTTGTTTTTACATCCTTGGGCAGCTTTTCAAAATGTAACCTATCAAGAGCAATGAGACAGCATGTGAACAACCACACCTCCAATTTACATCCATTGTGTCTGCATTTCCAACCAAGGAAAAGATGCGAAGAGCTGTTACCTGTGCATTTTTGCATATAACCTCAGGCTTCCTGAAAGTTCAGACAACTGAACTGCATCTGTAAAATGGGTATAATGACATCTCATTAGGGACATTCTTCTCCTTCCATGAAAGGACGCTCCCTGTGAGTGTTTTTTCTTGAGCTGGCATGAGCATTTGGAGTGCCGATTCTTTAAATGCAAAATATGTCCTTTCTTGCCATTAGTGTCTCCTATTTTCTTATCCGGTTCCACTGGTAGCCTCTTCACCATCTTTTGCTGCCATTTCCCGTAGGGGATGCCAGGTACATATGTGAGAACATCCACAGGCGAGCAGCAGGCAGTGGGAACGGACTGGGAGCCCAGTCCTCTGATAGCTGTGCACTGGGCAGGCAGGTTGGTGGGAAGTGGGTGGAGGAGGCAAATTAATTGCAATCAGTAAAGAACTAAAACAAATGACTCCCTTAGGAGACAGAGAGGAGATGGGAATTCTCTGACTCACTGTCCCATCACCGTTCCTCCGGGGCTCCTCCTAGAGTGCTGCTGCTACATGCCAGCCCTTACACAAGGCTGAAACAAAAGGCGCTCTCTCTCCTTCACAGAACGCAATTTCCATGAAGTATGGACATGTTGCTCTCATTCACAGGCATGTAAGAATATAGCACACATGCCCACATGTGTGTGTGTGTGTGTCGAATTATTATTATCTGTAAATAATAATCATAATACTTACAGAGTTGTGTTAAAATCTGTCAGGTAAAGATTAAGAGATTCTCAGAGTGGCATTATTATGCCAAACTGCATCTGGCCATGTGAAACACATATAGTGACACTACTCTTTGAATTTTTAAATGTGATCCTAGGAATCCCTTAAATAATTTGTTAGGTGCTTATCAGAAATCTCTTTGCCTACTATTTAGTTGGGATTTATAGACAATTATCTCCCCGCAAAAGAAATGCTTTCCAAGTGTCACAGTGTATGGGTAAACACTGACCAGCACCCTCAGAAAACACACTGCGAGATGAAATGATAGAAGCACAAAAGCAGAGTATGTGGTTGCTAATCAGCCAACTGGGGCATGCTGGCAGCAAGGCTTGGTTTCTTTTAACTACTCCGGCCCCTGGGAATACACTGCTGCCTGAAACCACTTTGACTGCCCTCAGTGTTGAGCATAGGTGTTCAAAAAGATCTGCTTCAGTGCTTACTGCTACAGTTTGTTTTGATGGACTTACGGAGAGCCTTGATTTATGTCAGAAATTCCCCAGAATGAGCTTCAGTGGTATCTAAAATGGATGAGCTAATTTTCTCATAGGTAGAAATTGCCTTGATTTCTCCAGAATCTGGGCCTCCAGCACATTCACACACAGAGAAAGTTCCTCTGATAAATTAAACAACACTAAGCCAGGCTGACAGGATTTATTTATTTATATATTCATTTATTTTGCAATGTGTATTCACCTAAATATGAGTCAGCCAAATTTAAGAGCTGAAACTAAATTAAAACACCCAGCTTGATAAGAGCTACCACAGATGACAAATTCCTGGAGAAAGCTGAATTGCAGGTACTGAGGTGCAGACTTGATTGCCTGCACAGTGAGAAAGCAAGCCCCTCTTCAGGATGTGGACAGTGTCCTCAAAAGGACTAGTTTGGCATTAAGATAAATCTCTACCAGGAGGTACATGCTAAAGATGACTAGAAAACTGGAATCCCAAATTGGTAAAATTTATTTTGGTTTTGTACTTCATCAGAATGAAAAATTAAAGCATTTGTAGGATTTTTCAGAAATAGTAATTTCACCTTCTGTCTCCATCTGTATTAGCAAAGAATCCTTACAAGGAGCACACACTCAAGGTGCAGGAGATCCTCAGCAGAAAAGTTTATGTGTTGCTTGATTTGGCATTCAAAACCATGTCTCCGGTACACAAGGTGAAAGATCTAATTCCTACATTTTTGTAGGACAGGTTTTACTGTTTCATTTTTGGTCCTGCAAAGCTTTTTTTTGGTGAAAGATCCACTGAACTTGATAAACTAGTGAGAAAACTTTGGAATTTTGTAAATTGGTATTTTCTAGTAAAAAGTATTTTGTCAAAAAAAAAAATCTAAAAGACAGGCTGTAGATTGATGGCACATTTCTAATTTTCTATTTCTAATTTATTCCTTTGCCGCAGAGAATTGGTAGTGTGCTAAGGAATAATGGAGTTGGCTCATATTTTCATATTTTTCATATTTCATCCAGATTGCTCCTATCCCCAAACAAGGACAGTGTTATTTTCACAAATATTGTTTTTAACCTTAGGAATCATTTGCTTCTTTAACAGCTGGTTTAACTGTTGTTTTTGAGGAAATCTCACCAGAAATTGCTTTTGAGTGTGTAAATACATTCTGGTCGGTGCTTCAGCTGGCCCATCTGACCACAAACCACAATGATAAGGCTTTAGCCAGGCCTATCATAGAGTCCCTTTTAAAAACAGCCACAAATTATGAGGGTAAGTATGGTCTTCTGGCCACAGAATAATAGTCCTTAACCATGATTAACCTTTCTACATAACACTGACTCATTGTTGAGGCTATTAGAACTGTAATTCCTCTGCTTATCATATTGCTGCTCAGGAATATGTATTTTTTTCTTTTCTATTATTTGTAATAGTACGAAACAGGACTTTTCTACTTGTAGTAGAAGATGGTATATTGAGAAAGACTGGTCTAGAAGCGAGGTCTAGAAGTTCTCCAAGAGTTTGCCAGGACTGTTAGCCTATCTAGTCACCAGCCTGTACCTTGCTAAGGCAAAGATGAATAAAATGGCACTTTTGTAACTCACCCACTTAAGCAACCAAACAAAAACACCTATTGCACTGTTACACATGGTTTTATTTTGGATAGGATGCATCTTTTTTTTTTTTAATTATTCATTATTCCTTCACAGTGTGAAAAATATATAGTATGTTAATAGAAATATATTAAATGCATTTTGATTCATTGGAGACAGGTATCAGACAAACCTGCAAGAAATTTTCCTGTATTTTACCATCATTTTTTTCTTTTAAGATGGTGGAAAAAGTTATACTTTGACTGGAAGACAAAAAGAAACAGGCAAAGCTTCATAAAACCTCACTGCATAAAATTTTAAATTTTAAAAAAGCATTCAACCTTTTGTATGTGTCTGTACGTGCTATGGTTCTTTCAGCACTGCCATGTCATTCTTTAGCCTCATGATCTTTTATTAATGTTTGCTGTGTGTCAAAAATTGATAATTATTAGTAAAGATCGTCTGCCTCACAGGCACCTTACAATTTATCAGCAGACTATTATACAATTTGACCTTGTCCATAAAAGAGCAACTTAAACACTATAGGAGGAAGAAAGTGTCCTGAGAGAGTAAAATTAGCAGTCAGTAAATCTACTCAGTGTCTAATCTTGTACCGCATATGATGCTGACATGTTTGTATGTGCACAAATATGTTTGTGTGTATTTGTAAACAAATATACACATCCTTATTAATTTTTTTGTAACACGTATTTCAACGCCCATCTAAATGCTCTGAACAGTTCTCCTGTAATTTAGAGTGCGCCATACTGCAGTGAAGAGTGCCTATAAATATCCACCAAAGATCACTGGAGAATCAAATATGAATTTAATTAAAAGGAATTAATACTAAGGTATTTCATCTGATAACAGGCAGTATCAGTTAATGACCTACTAAGGTATATTTTATAGTCACTGGGGCTTTGGCTTATCTTGCTTCTTCCTGTTTTTCTCAAACCACTGTGTGTGGGATATGTGTGCTGAGGATTGGAGTAGCTAAAAGCTACAGGCAACATTCTGCTTTCTGTTACCCCAGAACAACCTTTTTGATTTCCAAGAGGGTGCAGCCAGGTAACTAAGCACAAAAATGCAAACAGCTGCTGAATCCCATCCCAGATGTGGGGCAACTTTCTTGGTGGTCAGAGTGATTTCTGCCTGTGGAAAACTTTTGCAATAAAAGAACTTCAGAATGCAGGGCTCAGATTTACCATCCTCCATATGTACAAACTGTAGCTGCAAGAACTGATGAGAGGTATTCCAGGGCAGAATTTATCCCTTCATCTGCTGTATGTCACAAGTTATTATTTTTGTAAACATGCTGAGTCTGCCTCTGATGAAAGGATGAAAGCTACTTCTTTCAGGAGGGTGGGACTGGACCTTAACCTTAACTGATGAGAATCCAGATTTTTCAAAGGATGGGCATAACTAATACTGATGTTGCACTTTACCTGGACTTGTACATGTTCATGACGACTTTGTCAGTCAATGACAGAAATGTTCTCAGCTGCTCGCTGTTTGCTAATGACAGAACAACTATCTAAATTGAATGTTTGATTCTATTTAAAGGTCAACACGAGTGACTAATTCTAAATTATGTAATTATACTAAGAAAGCAGAGTTAAGAAGCTGCTAACCTGTATCATACGGAGCCAACTGTGAAAATCTAATACTGTTGTTTTGAAAGATTTCTGTTAAATGAACATCAAGTGACTGTTACCATTGTGGTAATGAGATGGTGTTATTAACAGGATGTGGCACAGATGAAATCTATAAGAAAGACCTTGTACTTTTGAGGGATGTTAAATAACAAAATGACTGCCTGAAAATTACTTCAGGTCACTCAGTTTTAGGAGCATTCTTCTCCCCTGTCCAGAAGACACAACCACACACATGCACAGCCTTCCTTCCCCTCTCCCCCCACAGCCCTTGGAAAACAGCTTCCCTCTCAAGCTAGTGGCACTGGCTTCTGGAGCAGATGAATCACTTCCAAAGAAGTCAATGTAATATGTGACAGGCCCAAAAAAGCAGATAACTGTAATATTACGGGGATTTTATTGATATCTTTTTCCAGAATAGATTATCATGATTCATTTGTATTGCAGCAGTTCCAAAAAGACTGATTCATGGATCAAAACTGTGTTGGTGTTAGGTCCTGGGAATACATGGAGCAGCAATACAGAGCTTGCCTTCCCTGGAAACAGCACTGGGTTGCATTGCCACCTCCCTGATACTTTGCTATCCTCTTTCCCTCGAGCAGTGTGATGTAAAACTAATCCTTCCTGCTGTTCTTGAACTGGTGATCCCACTCCCCCCAGACTTAAAGAATTCAAACTGTTTTGAGAAAAGTCCAGTTCAGTTCAACTCTCTGCCGAGCCTTTTCCAAACAATTGCTCCTACTGCTGCTCCGCCGAACAGCCTTACCACAGCCCTGCATTTAAGAGGCTGGCTTTTTGTGTGCTTCATTTATAAATCCTGTTGGTGGAAACATTTCTGTAACTGGACCCAGTAGGAGTCTGACACTCTCATTGTGACTAGCTGTTTATTGTGCAAGCTGCTGACTAACTCGCAGTAACTAAAATATAATTTTCCAAAATAGACACAGATGACAAACAGATAATCACTGCAGAGAGCCAATATAACTAAGGAGTACACTCAAGGCTCTTTTAGGTGTACTTCACAGGCTCATTATAATCAGCAAACGGATCTTAACTCAGGCTGTCACCTACTCAAAACTATTCCTTATTTTCAAGGCTGTGTCTCATTGTGCCACTTCAGATAAAGCAAAGGGGGTCCAGTCATGTGCTTTGGTACCACTTAGCTCTCAGATGGCATCCAAACTCTGTTCTTTTCTGCCTCAAAAATACCTGTGACTCCTTCATCCCGTCTTCCCAGCTCCCACTCTGCCTGAGGAGCTGGATTGCTGGGGCCAGGGCAAGCAGGCTCCCTGCCCACCAGGGTTTCAGGAGCTGCTCAGCCCTTTAAATCTGTGGTGAGGAGCTGCTTCTTTCCTGTTCTCAGATTTTCCTGCAGCCAGCTTTATGCTTACATTGGTGCACAGCACTTACCGAGTCTCTCAACATGGCTACCCCGTATGGCCTTGTAGCCATTATTTCCTAACAGAGATAGCAGGAAGACAGTCATACTTCAGGAAGATTTGAACAAAAAGACCTAAGATGATGGAGATTAAAAAGTATTCAGCTGATACACAAGCAAACAAAGGAAAGCAAACACCTTGACTTAACTGAGGGGGCACAGGGCAAAGATATCGCCAAAGAATTCAGTTATCCTTGACTGGAATAAATAAGTAAATCCCTTGAGAATGGGACCCTGGGCACTTAAGCAACAGTAAAATAAATTAAAATCCGGCGTCTGATAATAAAATACAATGTAGCTTCAGTGTAAGATTTCTTGCTACCCTAAGGAGGCTGTTTCTACCGAGGCCTCTGGTGTTCATCTATCTCATTAAATGAAACCTGTAATAGAAAGAATCATCCCCACACACCTTAAAAAAATATGCGGACATTTTGAAAAGTATCTAGGTTGGAGATTTCCAGTTAGATTTAGGATTCTAGGGCCGATGTCTAAATTCTGGGTGCAGAGGTGTTGCAGCTCTTTGTGTGGTGACCCCAACCTGATGGTGCTCATCAAAGTGCTGCAGAGGCACCAGCCTGGGCTGTTGGGGTCACGGCCGCATCCACAGCTGCCTTAGCACCCAGCCTGATACATGCGCATGGTGCTGTGAATAAAGTCACTCCAAACCCTAGAGTAGGTCTCCAGCCACGAGCAGGTTTTCATGGCAGATTTTGAAAAGGATCATTTTTTTGCCAGATGTAGAATGAAAAGAAATCCTAATAGCTGGGGGAGAGAGATTATCTATTTACCTACCTACCTACCTACCTACCTACCTACCTATCTATCTATCTCAATAACTGTTAGGTCTCCCATGAAATGAAATCATGCTTTTTGGGAGCTGTGGTAACGTCTATCATACAAATCATAGCACTAATATTAATAATTTAAAAACAAAGTGATAGCAAAAATCCTGACAATAATGTTCCTTGCAGTTTTTCACATTTTGTGAGGGTTTTTTTTAGCTTCAGTTTCATAGAAACTCCAATTATCAACTGCTTTCCACATGCAGTCTAAAAAAGTTTTGACATTAGGGATGTCAGCGGCAGTCGGAGGTGGTGTCAGAGCACCCGGCGCGGAATGCGGCAGGCTGTCTGCCCCAGTGCGAGAGGCCGTGTGACACATCTTTTCAGAGTATCTTTTTCATTACGACTTTTCCCTCTCAGATTAGGCTGACTTGTTAACTCATCCTCCCTGGTATCTTTCCATTAATGCCTCTGCTTTGTAAGCTATTTCTCACTCTCTGATCAGTTTGGGATCACATTTGGGATTGGGCTGCCTAAAGGAGAGACAAGGCTGAGGAGATATTCAGGCTCAGGAGATATTTAGACATTTTATGTTCACACATACAGTATTTAGCATTTTCTATCACTAAAAAAGAAAGAGGGAAGGAAGGAAGGAAGGAAGGAAAGAAGGAAGGAAGGAAGGAGGGACGGGGAGGGAGAGAAAGAAAGAGAAAAAAGAAAGAGAGGAAAAGAGGGAAAGAGGGAAAGGGAAAGAAAGAGAGAAAGAGAGGAAGAGAGAAAGAAAAAAGAAAAAAGAAAAAAGAAAAAAGAAAAAAGGAAAGAAAGAAGGAAATAAAGAGAATGAGAGAAAGAGAGAAAGAGAGAAAGGGAGAAAGGGAGAAAGGAAGAAAGGGAGAAAGGAAGAAAGAAAGAGAGAAAGAACCCTCTCACTTTTTGTGTGGAATGCTTCTCTATTACAGAGCATAGTAGACAATAAAAACTTATTTTAATATACTGTGTTCTATAAAAAACAACAAAAAGATAATTTTCAATCTCTGTAAACAGAGAGAAAGAGAGAGACGCTGCCACACATACTGACCTTAGCAGAATTGCTCAAATTTAGCAATGAACCTGATAGATTTACATGATGCATATGCAGCAAGGCTCTTCGTCTTCATGTCCTTGTGCTCATTATAAAGGCATGGACGCAGAGCATGGTTTATAGAGTGATGATAAAATATACCATGGCACCTGGGCTCCCTGCAGAGCTCTGAAGATTTATCTGTCTTTGGATGAGGTACTGTACAGGGATGGCTCACTCCCATCACCGCACTGGTGAACTTAAACCTAGACTTGAAAGGATCACTCATCTGGCGAGAAGAATAATTTAGTCTTTACCCATTCCAGAGTCCTCCCATGCCTGTATTTTAATAAAGGACACCAGTTTACACAGTTGTGCTGAACTGTGTTTTTTGGTTGTGTGATTTAAACTATGTGCATTAGGATGTCTAATGGTAGTTTTATCTCTGCAGAAGCCCCACTTGAGTTGAACAGAGCATGTCTGCTCTTTGTACTAATGCTCGTAGAAGAAGACCTTGAAGAAACGTATGTGACTGAAGCCAGACTTTGGGCAGAGCAGTAAATCCATGACGCTCTTAAGCATTTTCTAAGCTTTATACTGATTTGTTATAGTCTTAGTTATATTTGTGACAAAACTAGAAATATAAAATCCTTGTTTTCTGTTTCTCATGGCGCACAAATATATTTTAAAAGGAAGATACTTTATCAAGCCTATGCTTTTGAAATTACTTTACTAATGCAATCAACAATCATTGTTCTAATCATCCAGAAACTCAGATGCCAGTCTACTTTAAGTAGGTGTAGAACTGGTAAGAAATGAACCTATTTTCTTTTCTAAGATATGATTTTCTGAAACAGACAGATTGTAGAAGGGGAATTTTAATATTTACTAACTTTTACAAACAATTAATATGATCTGAGGAACATCATCAGTTTTGGTGTTAAAAATGTAAACACAATGAAATTTTCATTAGTCAGAAATTTATCTTCATCATCTGCTCATGATATGGGAAGGTAGGATTGTCTCAAATGAGATGCAGATTTTCTTGTTATAGCCTTTGAGACACATACAACAAAAGAAAAATCTGTCCTTAAAAAGCTGTTGATTGAAAGAGATGACACAACATACAGCTTACTACTAGGATCCACAGTACATCATGCATGCTTACCATTAGGAAAAATTATCAAACCTCCTTAAATTCAAGTGTGACATTACTTGTGCAACCAGAGCAGCTTTAGTGAGACTTCTTAAGGGAGTAAAAAAAAATGTTTTGGAACTTTTTGGGGTCAAACTCTCCCAAATTCTGGGCCATAGAGGGATCTATAATACAATCTAGGGTCTAAATTAGGTCTCCTGAGATCTTCAGGGAGCATAAAACAGGAAAGAATGTATCTACACTTGTAACTTTACGTTAAGAAGAAATAAAACAAATGAAGAAATCTTTCTTCAGGGGCCTGCCAAGACACATGTTATTTATAGTTCTAAAACCATTTTCAGTTCTATTTTGAAATATTTCCATGGGGACTCATTTCTAATTGCAAGAGTAAAAATTGTAGAAACGGCTCCTGTGTGTTAATGAGCACCTGTACCCTTTCTGGGTGTCTGGGAGTGCCATTCTCCCTCTGTGATGTCTCATCACATTCCCCAGCACTACCGTATAGGAATATTTCTCCACTTGGTCAGTCCCCCTTATCCTGGTAGTCCAGGGAAGCTGGTCTTTCCACTTGAACAGCATTGTGGGAGTCTGAGAGCCGCTTCCTCGCAGCTGGACTTCCATACCTATAAAACACATTTCCTTGTGGTTACTTGCTCATGAAAGAGAATGAAAGCAGAGTAAGTCAGTATTCTTTTTATTGTACAGAGAGCCTGACATCTGGCAAGCATCTGGTTGGGCACTCTTATCAGAAAGGGTGGTGGTTAGCACATTTTACAGGTATAGGACCTTTAATCTGCAAAAGATTTGGGGTCAGAGCTGATTAGGCATTACCAACTGGGTTGGTTTTTACCAGAGGAAGTAGATGGCTTAACAAGTAGAGGACAGCCAGAGATCTGCTTCTTTTTCTGCAGGAACTCTTGTAACTCTACATTAGGATATCCCAATAGTGTGTTGCCAGTGATAATGGCAGTTATAGTGACTCAACAAAACAGTGCAATGCTCCAGTTTAGTATAATGTTTCTGCTTGACAGAGACACTGAAAATAGGAGCTGGTCATGGTTTTGCCTTCAGGTTTTGCTGGTCTGGTTTTGCCGGTCTGGTTTTGCCTTCTAAAAACTGAAAGTAAGCTGCTTTATGGGTTATGTTGATTCCAGACACAGGTTTCCCTTAATGGGGTAAAAGGGAAGATTATGTCTGAAGAGATGGCAGAGTGGAGGATGACAGCCACACTTGCACACATTGGGCCTTGCACAGCCTTTCAGTTGCTTTTGCTATTGTAAAACTACAGCAGACCAGAATTTCAGTGTGAATGGAAGCTGCTGCTTCTGCTTATCTAGGGATGGCAGCTTCAGAGAAGGAAAAATAAACCATACTGTAGGATGATCATTGTAATATCTCAGTAGTGTGGGTGAAGTTCAGATCTGGTGAAAGAAANTTGATTCCAGACACAGGTTTCCCTTAATGGGGTAAAAGGGAAGATTATGTCTGAAGAGATGGCAGAGTGGAGGATGACAGCCACACTTGCACACATTGGGCCTTGCACAGCCTTTCAGTTGCTTTTGCTATTGTAAAACTACAGCAGACCAGAATTTCAGTGTGAATGGAAGCTGCTGCTTCTGCTTATCTAGGGATGGCAGCTTCAGAGAAGGAAAAATAAACCATACTGTAGGATGATCATTAACAACTAGGGAAAAAATGTGTCCTGTTCTTGATCCTGCTTGTGGCAGGAGCAGAACTGTAATGCTGTTCTGCATCACCTTGGGGAACAGTGGTATGTGCTAAAAGCAAAATGTTTAGACCTGCAGCAGAAATGTTCTTGAAGATACATATCTATTGCAGGTACAGGCAGGAGTGGGCATGAAAAGGATACCTGATGATGGCAAAATAAATATATGCTGTCTGAAAATTTAGGAACTGCTTCCTATAGCTAGGATCTCACTCCCCCAACAACCTCGTTTTGACTGGGAAAAGCCACTAGCTATGGCCTATTCTTTGCCCTTAAAGTCTGCTCCTTAGATTATTTTGCCTTCAGAAAGATAGGGAGGTACTTCTGTCCTTTTTTGCTTTCTTTCTGTGCAGGGCCTGTGCTTCACCAAGCAACATTTATTCCTAAATAATAATCTCAGGGCTTAGGATGAGAGGAAAACATTTTGTCTGGAAGGGATGACTAATCAACCCAAAGGCCTTTTCAGAGACCAGGTGTGTAGGCAGCAAACACATTAATTCCAATTTTTATTTTGCCTCATAGACGTGAATTTGCAGAGGCAATAGTAGATTGTTGTTTTTTGTTT
>VYZW01008084.1:21623-37913 GCA_013401315.1 Balaeniceps rex
AAGGAAAAATAAACCATACTGTAGGATGATCATTAACAACTAGGGAAAAAATGTGTCCTGTTCTTGATCCTGCTTGTGGCAGGAGCAGAACTGTAATGCTGTTCTGCATCACCTTGGGGAACAGTGGTATGTGCTAAAAGCAAAATGTTTAGACCTGCAGCAGAAATGTTCTTGAAGATACATATCTATTGCAGGTACAGGCAGGAGTGGGCATGAAAAGGATACCTGATGATGGCAAAATAAATATATGCTGTCTGAAAATTTAGGAACTGCTTCCTATAGCTAGGATCTCACTCCCCCAACAACCTCGTTTTGACTGGGAAAAGCCACTAGCTATGGCCTATTCTTTGCCCTTAAAGTCTGCTCCTTAGATTATTTTGCCTTCAGAAAGATAGGGAGGTACTTCTGTCCTTTTTTGCTTTCTTTCTGTGCAGGGCCTGTGCTTCACCAAGCAACATTTATTCCTAAATAATAATCTCAGGGCTTAGGATGAGAGGAAAACATTTTGTCTGGAAGGGATGACTAATCAACCCAAAGGCCTTTTCAGAGACCAGGTGTGTAGGCAGCAAACACATTAATTCCAATTTTTATTTTGCCTCATAGACGTGAATTTGCAGAGGCAATAGTAGATTGTTGTTTTTTGTTTTCATTATCTGACCCAGGGTCATCATTGCCTGAAAAAAAAATCACTGAATGCATTATAAGGTGGACACACCTTTGGGGTTTATGTCTCAGCCAACTAGTGCTCGTAAGACTATTACACCTTTTGTTCATGAAGACAGGAATCTAAATTTCAGTGGTACCAGTTCACCTACAAAGGATGTGAATAAGCATGAAGTTGCTAGTCTATTATAGTGCTCTTCTACTGCTGCTGGGGTGAAAGCTGGGAAAATGAGTGGGGGAAATAAATTGGCAACTATCTATTTGGCAGAAGTAAGTAAGGGTAAAACTTTTAGTTGATCCGCTATGCATCTTTTGTAAGGAGTGGTTCCGAAACGAATGTAAAAAGAAGATTCCTGTGGACAGCTTGTGAAGAGAGTGGCAATGTTAAATCCAAGACTTACAACATTCCTGGGCTTGTTGATAAAGTGATGCTAAACCTCTAGTGTTTTACTGCATGAGTTTAGCGGGGCTGACTGTCAGGCAGTTGTGTTAATTTGGGTGCAGGTCAGAATTTAGTGCCTCAGTCATAATCTTTGGTGAAGTGACTATCTCAGAGTTTTAAAAACATGCTTTGTTTCCGGCCTAAATAATCTAACTACAAAGTTCAGCCTTTAGATCATTTTATATCTTTTGGGTTTTTTTAGATTAAAGTAATTTGCTATTATTTTTGCCCATGTAGGGAATGACTGATTGTGAACAAATGGCCCTTTAACCTTTTCTAAATGGAAAGGACTGAGCTTCTTGAACCTTTCACTGTAAGACCTATTCTTTAATACTTTAACCATTACCTCAGCTTTTCACTGAATCTCTCCAACTTATCTAAAATGAACCTAATTAGTCACTTAGCCCAGTCGATGGCTATTTCAAGCAACTATGTAAGAAAACTGTAAATATAAGGTCATCAAACTGCAGAACTTAAGAGTGTTTACAAGTTTCTACTGTACTTTGTGTGATTTGTACAGATCTGAGCTCCAAAAAGGAGTTGCCTGAGGAAAATATTTTCTGAAAATGTGGTTATAGAACTAGATTTTCTTTTACCCATCCAGATGTCCAAAATGACAAACGATTTGTAAGACACAACACTTATTAATTTGGCTTTGTAATTTCCTTATAAGAGCTATTCAAGCATCACAATCATACCCAGGGAAAAGACAAGTCTCAGGAAGGACAGAAACTCAGATTTGGGGGTGCAAGTTTGCAAACGGGTCTTGTCCTCACAGAGGCTCAAATGAAAACCTAAGCACTGGGGTAAAAGAAAAATCCAATTTCTATCAACATAGAAGAATGTTCAGATGCTGGGAATACAGAAGACTAACTTCGTGAGCAGCTGAACTGCTGCAACCTGTTTTCCTATGAATTCACGTCCTTTGCACTCCAAAAATTTCTCTAGTCCTACCTGCAATAAATGCAGCTGTGTATTGTTGTAACAATGGAATAAATGCAATAGTATGGACTTGCATGCCCTGATGGACTAGCTTTTTTTTACCTATTCCTTGGGTGTCTGACTGTTGCTGACAGAAGGTGTAATAGCCGTGTTCTGCCCATCTTTTCTTCAGTGGAGGCATTTCTTTTTGTGTGTTTCCCCTAGCTATTCACCAACTTTCACAAAAGTTATAGAAACTTAATTACCCTTCAAGTTTTACCTCATCTTTCAAATTTGTTTGAAATTCTCTATGGATTAAAGAAAGGTTATTGTGCAGGAACTGACAGACAGGCTGGTCAGACTGGTCACATCTCCCTCAGAAAGCAGGCCTAAAAGGAGAAATAAAGAAAGAATAATGCAAAGAAACCTAAAGCAAATCCCTTCAGTTTCTCTCTTTCACTTTCTCTCATCTGCCATTTACACCTTTTCTTGAGTTTGAGGTTCACTCACTTTTAAGATAATTACAATTTTTAAGATGAACACGAAATTAAAATTTTCATATATGTTAACTGGTGACCAGCACTTCATACAATTTTCATTATAAATCACATTATTTCTCTGGATTGTTTAGAAGGAAGAAATCTAAATGGGTCAAATCCTTCTGTTACCTTGTGTTCCAGGTGTCAGTATTTCACTACATGCCAGTATACACAGTTCATTAAAAGCTAAATATTCTGTATTGTTAAAGGCTTTGTGGAATGGAACTTCTAAAATGAACTGCCAAAGCATAATATCTAAGCATTGGAAAAGATTAAGGAAGTGGATAGTAGATTTGAGAAAAGAAAAATAAGATCACTTGACCATCAGTGCAGACCTTTTTGAGGAAAATAGGCTTTATATAATGTATTTTCTTTGTTGCATTCATCAGAATTATCAAGCTTTCAGCAAAGACCTAGCAAAATTGGATCTGACTGCCATGTGGTTTAGAGCATGTTTTACTTACGGCTTTAAAAAATGAATGAAGAATGAAAATCATGATTGTGGGCAGATTCTTCCGAAATGTTTTAGCTGCTCTTTATTTCATCTCACTCCTCAGCTGCCCAAATCCGGATAGGAAGATCAAATACCCAGAGAATGGCATAGAAAGAGCCATCACAGGGAGAAGAGGACATCCAGTTGNGAGGACATCCAGTTGGACTGATGTAATCACCCAAATGCCTCTCCAGCTCAGCTCTAATTGAGGTTGTCATGACTTGGCAGAGCAAAAGCAAATTTTGTTGATGAAATTTTCATCACTGCTAAGTGAGAGGATCAGCCTTATGTAAGATCACCAAGCGGGTAGCAGAAATGAGGAGGTTATGCTTTTATCTAAGCACCTTGTCTTGCACCTATAGAAATTAAAAATTCAGGCCCGACTCCCTTTCTAGGGGCTTCTTTTACAGAGCTCTCGCAGGACTGCACAGGAAACTGCCTGGTCGAAGCAGATGTTTGGCTTCACTTACACAAAGGCAGCAGATCCCCCTCAGCCGCTCCTGTGTTTTCATCGGAGGAGGATGGGGACACACTGGGGAGTCCAAGAAACTCTACCCCTCACTGAGTAGCAGGGTTTCTGGTGTCATTTACTACATATATCAGCTGTAACTGGAGGATACTAGAAGAAAGCTTTGCTTTGTGGAAATGAAGAGATTTTTCATTTGTATTGCTTTAAAGACTGGATGGAAAAAGCTGAAATACTCAGTGCAGGGGGGGTCAAAATACAGATCTGGATCTCTTAACAAGCTTGGGGTCCTTGAACAGCTCTCTCTCTCCCCCCCCTTTTCTTTCCTTTTTTAATTTTCTTTTTTTTCCCTCCTTTTCTTTTGGCTTGAACCTACTTCTAATAAACCAGAATTAATCCCTAATTAGAAGCAATGGGGTTCTAGTTTTTTTCCCTTCTCCGTTGCTCATGAAACTCCTGTTGAGCATGGCACTCTGGCATAAAGCTTCTTTCACAGCAGCAGTAAGGAATTCTTTTCACTTCTGGAGTCTGTGAGTGTGGTAAAAGTCTCTTCCTTACCCTGAGGTCAGTGATGTCTGTAGTTTAATTTAAGGCATTAGAGAGAAACAATTAGTTTGCCTGGTGCCTAAACTGCTGCTGAATAAACAACCACAGAAGCTGAATCTTTAAAAAACTCCTCACGACTTTATTTATCTGGACTCTCAGTTGCCATCCAGATGCAAGAAATTACTTTAGTTCATTTTAATTCTTGCCATTTTCTCAGCATTGTGCTACTTTAGGAGGCAAATAAATGCAGTAGGAAGATACCTATAGATGTGTTCAGCAGCTGGAGGGTTTACAATCTAACCTAAAAAATGCAAGTTGGTTTTCTTGTAGTAATTAATACCAGCAACATTTCTACTAAATGCTTCTGTGTGCCTTGTAGAGCTCCTCATGTCTCAGCAGTGGGCTGAAGCTCTGAGGGGCACAGTTTCACTCACCAGCCATGACTTTTGCTGAATGGGTTTGTAAACCTCAGTGAACACTCATAAAACTAAGTCCCAGGCTTCACAACAACTCCTAATTTAAATTCTAAAGCAATCAACCTAACCCACACTCTTTATCAGATATAAAATTTATTTTACAGAAGCAGAAAGACCCCAAGCCTTTTAGGTAGGAGGATTTTAAGTCTTAAACAACAGTTAAACACCCTTTTGTCCTAAATGCAAAGATCCTTGCCCTGTTGCAAATAGTATCGTGTTTCTTCTAACTCAGTCTTAAGGCAAAATCAACACATGATTGAGAAAATAATGGTCATTTTGGAGAAAATAAAGACCTGTTAGCTTGGAGTAGGTACTTGAGGCTTGTATTAATAAATATTTTCTACTATGGACCATGTAGAGCTATCTGTAAAACCTGGTACTAAAGAAAAAACTAGCAGAGGAAGAGACAATCCAGATTGCCTTCCAACCAACACTGGGGATGTACTTGAGAATGTAGATCTTCCTGTAACTGTAAAAACACTGTATTCTGGTAAACAATCCAAACTCATTTCAACCACCTGAGGCCCAGGAGAAAAGTGATAGAGTTTCTGTCAAGCCCACACTTGGTGTTATGTTTCGCAGTATTTCAGGAAGAGGCACAGTGCTTACTGTTATGCAGAAGAGAAAAAGTACATTTATTTTCATCACGAGAAGGTGAACTTTACATCATTGCCCAACTTCTGCAAAGTAACAAAAACCTACAGTATGTGTCTGTTTTCTGAGCTACTACCCCAACTGCTGATGATAGATAATAATATTGTGATTTGTTTGGATTTAAAACCAGTTAAAAAAAAACCAAAAAACACTCACAAAAGAATTGTCTGTATCATCTGCCATACAGATGAAGCTAAGATTTTCCCACAAAAGCATACATAGGGTCTGAATAATTTGAGGATGGAGTTGAGAGACATAATGGGAAAAAAGATTAACAATATGTATTCCAGAGGCTTCCAGCTGGATATGAAATGAAAATAATGACTGTTAGGATGTCAATCTGCTCTTTGATAAATCTCATAATTATTATCAGACCCATATCTGATAACAGCCATCTATGAGAGAGAAATCAAGTTACTTTTATCAACTTACTTTGTCCATTGTCTTCTTGACCTCAGGCTGCTGGAAAAGTTTTATGTTATTTAGGTTGGCTCTTGTTTCTCACCAGATCTTTTTAGTTTATGGATATACTTGAAACAGTGAGAAGACTGTATGTTGAATTTTAAAATTGCTATGGCTGATTTCAAAACCATGAATGTCAAACCTGTAAAACTAGGAAAGAGATCTGCTGTTTATTTGGGTCTAACCCATAATGCTGTGTGTTAATAGAAAAAAAATGCTAATTTCTTTTCACTAATCCTGTTTTACTGGAATGTCTTCTTCAGCTGACAGAGCTAAGCTGTGCATCATTGTGAAGTTAAGGAGTGGCAAAATTAGGTCCTTTCACATGTTTTCCTGTTTTAAGTCATGTTAGCCAAACTGGTGATAACACACTGCTTATCCCAGCTAGATTCAGGCAGAGCAATTGTGCAAATGAGAGGGATTCTCAGTTTTAACTTCAGCTTCATGTAGTTTTTACCAGAATGGATGCTCATTGTTTTCATTGTTCAGACTTAATGTAAAAAATCAGTCAAGGTGAACATTTGATTTTTTTTAAAGCCATTTCTACACTCCTAATCTCCAGGTCTCCTTGATTAAAAAAAAAAATCTCTCTAAGCTACTTCAGAATTTAGGAGATCATAATGTACAAACTCCCAAGCTCTTGAAATTGTACTCCCTCTCAAAACTATGGATGTTCTGATAATCTAAAGGACAAACATCTCTGCTTTCAACTAGGCACAACTGAAATAGTTAAGGTCCCTGACCAAGAAACTGTTCTCACACTTGTGAGATGCTTTGATAAAGTAAACAGAAAATTCTGGGTAAAAATACTAATTTAAGACTAAAAATATTCTTCACTTTTTAAATTGTTATTGGATACGTTTTTGCAAAATCACATTTGATTCAATAAACAAAAGCATAGCAGAATTTTACTTGCCAGTTATTTATCCAAATAGGCATACCTTTTTGATTATAAAAACAAAGAAAGATAACCATACAGAACTGAAAGTAATTACAATACAATTTACTAGTAAATAGGCTTTTTTTTTCTTTTTTTTAATCACAGATGCTTTAATATGAGTAAGCTGAGCTTTTGCTTGGCCGTTTAGTTCACATAATCCCTACCTTATTCCTTTTATCCTTCTGGTATGAGCAGATGGAAAACAGGAATCTCAAATTACTATCCTCTGTTTTTTACTTAGTCTCAATCCATGTGGACTTCTTTAATTATTTGATTGTCTTGTTCAATACTTCACTGTCTCATCCATCAGTGAATGCAGTGTTGTAAAACAGGGTTCTGAAACTACTATTTGATCTATACTGCATCAGAGAAAATTCCTTTTTGGTCAGCTTGATATATAAACACCTATGTCTTAAAATCCATGGGTGAGATCTTGGGAAATTAGATGGGAATATAGGCAATTTAGGTGAAACTCTGTTCCCACCCAGAAAATGAGAGAGCAAATCTGCTGGAGGACTGCAGATTGTTTACTCTCAACATCATCTAGCAGTGATTTTTCTTCCTGAACTTTTCCTTGCTCAATAGGTAATGTTTTGCTTCTGTGAGTGCTCCAAGAGTAGGTTGATAAAGGAGGTATTGAACTGCAGCGAGCCATTCCCAGGCTGCTCACAATGCAGCTAAACTGGGGTCTATCATACCAAAGGCTGAGACAAAAGAGCACACTTTTTCATCCTGTTTAGGCTGCAACATTAATTCTGTTGTGGTACCTGAGCAAAGTTTCAGCAATGGTTAAAATGGGCCAACAGAGTGTGGAGAGCTATAGAATTTTTGGAGGTGTGTCTGTGCCAGCAAGAGTCTGTCTCTTTCTCTCTCTTCACCTCCTTCAGGTTCACCTCTCCTAGCAGCTGTCCCACCTTTTAGAGCACAGGATCCTGCTTCCTCTTTTTTCTCTTCCTTTCACCCCTCACAGCTATGTGCCTCTGCTGCTCCGCAAACATCCTCTCCAACATCGTTCTCTGCCTTACAATTCATTTATTTGCACCTCTTCCAACATGAAACTCCACTCTGCCTGCCCCCCCAGTCTCCATTCTCCGTCAGCCTCTGAGCAGAGAGCCATAGCGATGGGGCAACGCTGCTCCAGCAGAGCCAACCTCCGGCTCTTTCTGTGTGGGAAGTGAAAAGGCAACTGTTTCGCCTATATCTAAAGCTTCCACTGGTAATATATTGTTTTGGTGCCTCTGCTTATTGCATTACAAAACGCTCAGTCTTAGTCTGTTCAATGTCTTTCTGGGCTCTAAATAACATTGCATTTGGTGTTCCACATTTAAACAATAGTCAGCTCTGAGAAAATCTGTGTGCATACAGAGAAGAGGGTATTCTGACAAAGATATTTACTGGGTGAATAGTCTGCAGCAAAATGTGTAAAATGTTATTCATTGAGTTCAGAAAAAATATGACAAGTGACATAATTACAGGATGTTTCTTTTTTGACTTGAAAGAGGCTAGTGGCTTGGCTAAGATTTGCTCCAATGTCTCATAGTTTTGGATTTCTCAAACAGGGAACTTATGATTCTGGATACACCTCAAAAAAAATCACGCCTTCTGAGACATATACTGTTACTAAACAGAATACCTAGAAATTTCAAAATATTGGATTGAAAAGATGATTACTCTAAGTTCTATTTAAAATATGTATATCTTTTAATATTTATATATACAATACAGAAATATAGTGGCATAGAATCAAAAACTAGCAAGATTTAACTTGTATTTTTTAATGTTAACTAATACAAAAGCTGACTGAAGTTTTCCGAAATTTCAAAATGTTCTGAAAGTGTAATTGGAATGTCAATGTAGATGAAAAGTATGAGATGAATTTTTTGAAAAATTACAAAAAATATTTGTTATTTTCAGCCACCTCTGCAACTATGCTACTGCAGTTGTATATTTAAAATTCCATTTGAAATACAAAAAACATTTTAAGCTTAAAACTTCTGTGATATTCACAAGTGATTCTTACGTTAAAAAACCAGCAAACATGAAAAATTGCTGTTTCTACCTTTAAAACAAGAATTAAGGAAAAACTATTTTCACATTGCCAAATTATTCCATTATAATAGGCGTAATTAGGCCCCACTGACATTTAATAAATATACTTGCATCAACATTGCCATCCAGATATCCATGTTTCATCATTAAACATGAGTAAACTAGTATTAAATTTCTTGTTAGAAACAAAAAACATGCAGCTGATAATCAAACAAATCAGCAATTAAATTAGATCAAACTATTCAATAAGGAAGCCTATAAAATAAAAAATCCAATTATTGAAAAGTTGCCACTGTAAATAGAAACTGTATTTGGCAGTTTGGTCCATGTTCACCATTACTCATCCAGGGACTTGATGGTTTCAGGGGGGCTTTATCTGGGATATAGAAGAGGGTGAATTACTAGAGGAGGATTAAAATTACCAGAATGAATGAAAATTCCAAGAAATTGCATTCCCTTTAAGCATAGAAAAGAAAAACATACAAATATATTACCTCCAAAGACCACAGAATTTCAAGACAGACTGTAAAACTGAAATAAAAATTATTTCATATGAATGCTGGAAAAGCTGAATCAAGCAATTGGTTGTTCTCTGCATAATTTGGGTTTTATTCAGTATGCTCTCAACTGTTTTACTTTATTCTCTTTCTCACACACACAAAAATCTGCAAATTCGTCCTAGTTATAGAAGGAACATTTTTAAACATCTTTGACAAAACAAACTCTTATAAGGAAAAAAGAAGACATGAAATAGCCAATGCCGGAATTGCCATGCAAGGACAGTTTTCCTTCTAATCCTGTGTGAATATAAACATTAGGTCTGGCAGGGGAAATACAGATCCATTTGCTATTAAAATTTAACTCCAGACCATTGTTATCAATCTTTCCTGAGATAAAGAAGCCTCAAAAGCTACAATAAAATCGACAAAACAGGTTAGAACCTGATGAAATATGGACAGTGGCATTTCCTACAGAATTAGAAAATGATTTAACATGTTTAATAGGGAATTAATGAAGATGACAAAAACGAGGATCCCAAATTTAGTGTATGAAAACAGAGATATATAGCCTTCTTTGTCTTTAAAACTTGCTGAAGTGTTTTGATGATGCAATGAATTGTTGTAGTTGTGCTCTCCACACTAAATATGCGGTTGAAGCTCACTTTCTTCCAGGAATATAACTGACAGTGAATGTGGTCAGATGGTATAACATAGAGAAGCTTTGAGTCAGTTCTTTATTAATAGGAATAACAGTTTCTTAGTCAGGGACCTTAACTATTTTGGTTGTGCCTAGTGGAAAGCAGAGATGTTTGTCCTTTAGATTATCAGAACATCCATAGTTTTGAGAGGGAGTACAATTTCATGAGGACCTAAGAGTTTGGGAGTTTGTACATTCGGGGGTTATGTTCTGAAGTAGCTTAGAGAGAGTTTTTTAAAGGTTCTTTGGTGTTAAAAGAAGCAGAAGGCGTTCAGTAGAATTTACAAAGTAGAAAAGTAGCTAAAGATCCTAAAGCTCACATTGGCAATTTCCAGTACCTGCATAGGTACTTAAATGTCTCAGTTTCTCAAAAAATGTGCTTCTTTATTCTGTTCATTACTACAATGTTTAAATAGTTATATGCATACAGCCCTGGAATAACAGCACCTAATCACACTGACATGAGAATGAACTGGGAGTTAGGACCTTCATCTTCCCAGTCAGCCTGTGTCATGACAAGGACATGTCTGTGTAAGGCAGGTTTAGTAGAATGTGCAGTAGGCATCCTGAAAAATGGCTGCAGTTGGTGACTCCGCAAAATTCAGATAAGCAGTGGAAATTTCTGGATCCATCTCCGCTCCTAGATACACTGTTTAAAGGTCATTTGCTAGTAATCAGGTCTTGATTGCCTTGCAAATGGTCACTTACTGATCTCTCCCCATGGTCTTTTGCCTCCAAATCCATTCTGCAACAGGATCACAACTACTGCAGAAGCGGAGGACACAGGCTGGAAAGCTGCAGTTTAAAACAGGTGAACGAAAAGAGCATGAAGTGTGTATGGCCACATTTCCACAAGTGACAGGCTTTCTGATTAACTAGTCTCATCATTTACCTACTTTTGACACATATATTTGCACCTGAGGTGTTGCACCATATCTTTTCCTCTATCTGTATTTTGAACCTTGTTGTTGAGCTCCGTTCTAACAGGAACGCCCTGCCCTGCATGGTGGCTGTGGTGGTGTGAGCAAACCATTTCCTGTTTGGATTAAATACGATTATTTTCAGCTGATGTAAGCAGTGCAAAGGGAAACATCCAGCAGCAAGTCTAGCACGGCTCCTTGCGGTATGGCTGCGATCGGGTGCTTTCTATGCTTGCCAGTGCACGCCAGGATGTCTTGAAACATGAGGACCCACGCATGGCCCGCTGTGCACCTAGAGAAGGTGGCACTGACAGCAGAGGAGACAACGATAGCTCATTCCAGCGTCCCACCTTCCATCAGCTAACTGCAAAATATAGCCATGAACCCATAACTTCTTTTTTTTTTGTGTACCTTAGTGTGGACACCCAGCTGATCTGTTGAAAAGATACTTAACTGTCCAGTTTTCACATGCGGATTTTACTTGGACAGCATATATTTGCTTTGGCTATTTTACACTGAAAAGGGCAGGAAACTGTGCTTAAAAAAAAAAAGAGAAAGAGAGGGAGAGAGAATTAAGTTTGTACATTCTTGAATTACTGCACACTTACTACCTCACCCATCTATTAACCCAGCCTTTGAGCTCGATGCATTTTTCTCTTAACACAGATATCTATTCCAGCACTCCACAATGACAGCTATTGGGCCTGATGTAGCACACAAGAAGTTGGGGCAGTTTTGCTGAAACCCAAATGTTCGAACAGAAGGGATGTCTGAGGTTACAGTCAGAAGTTGCTCTTCTGTCTCTGCAATAATCTCTGAGAAACCAGACGCAGGTGCAATGACAATTATTTGCACAGTATTGTTAAATGAGATTGTGGCTTTTGCGGTTTTGCAATGGGGACAGAAGTCCACCAGGAAACAGTTTCTCCCAAACTTGATTCCACTCTCATTGCCCTCTGCACCAAGCTAAGGCCACTTTTGAGAGGCTAAGGTTAGTCTATATAGTTTTGCTTAAAGAAATACAAGAATAATTTGTAAGGTTTGCCTGCTTCAGGTGGACCAGTTACTTCCTAGTGTGCACTAGAGCTCTCTTCCTGTGCAACCATGCTTACACACCTTGCACAGTGTACTTGTAGATTCTCACGTCTCTTAAAATGGGGACTCTCTGTAAAAATCTGATGTCATTAAACAGTGGACAACACACTGTCAGGTAGAGACCCAGGTACATGAATAATGTGCAAACAACAAACCATGTTTCTTGAAGAATGACAGTAAGGAGAATGATTTGGGTGCTTTTCCCTTCTTTTTCCCATCTGTTCTCAATTATAAGAAACTCCTCCCGCTAGTTTAAAGGAAAGACATGCACCCTGCAAAGCCTCTCATCTCTGTACAATATGTGACATCTGTACGTAACAGATGGGCTTTCAGGTTTCTTCATCACTAGCTTTATTTCCCAGGATCTATGACTGCAGCACCTAAGATCCTATTCTCGAGATGTAAAAACAAACTCAAAACAAAAAGGCCTCACACTTGCTGTCCCTGTCCCTGAGCTCACATCAGGTGGAGAATACACCACCATCCACCATTAAAGTCTTTATTTCCCAACCTGTGGGTTGGGAGAGAAAACGAATTTTCTTTTCAGCTATTAGAAGGAAACTGTTAGTGAAGGCTGATTTTTTCTTCTCTTTCTTTTTTTTAACAGAAAGGTCTGTATGAATGTTCTTGTGGCCAGTGTAGTTGGGCCTCCTCTGTAAATCTTGGGACCATGTTCGAGGCCTAAAGCTGCTGCCTCAAAGTGAAAGAGCGGTATTATTCATTTCACACTTAGACTTGTGCATATGAGAAGAAGATCCAACACTCCTCACTTGTGACAACGCTCATCCTGTTCTGAGTCAGACTGACAAGTCCTGTGCATGCTCTGCGCACGGCGACGACATAGCTGCCTACCTTCCCACGGGCCTTGCCTCAATGTCAAGCCTGATAGGACACAGCAATGACTTGACTGTCCACAGTTTTCAAAAGTACCTAGTGCTTTTGAGCGCCTTATTTAATACTTGCATAGCCAACTTTATTTGCCTTAAAGGGGAAATGTTCCATAACGCACATGTGTTCTGAACTCACAAGCCAACAAGGCTACCCTAAGCTGTTGTTTGGCCTAAAAATTCAAGCCAACAAACACTTTGGTCATCTGTCAGTTTCTTTAAATGGCCTAAAATATTTGGGGGCTGCAATCTCCCTTTCCTCCTTTGTCTCATCTCTTCCACCTTCCTGCATTCTGGTTATTTCCTTTCCTGGCTGATTATTTCTTTTCCTGTGCCTAACTTGGTCCCTCAAGTCCTCCTTCCATGACATCTCTATTTTTTGGTGCTTCCCTGACTTGGCTCTCTGCATTTTCCATAAGCCATGCAAGTGCTTTGCCTGGCAGTGCACTCATCCTGAAAGTGCAGTTCCCTGCAGTCCAGCTGCCTTTTTCTCAACAGCAGCTAACTTTCACCTACACCCGCTGTGACTGACAGAAGTGCTGCTGCTGAGAGGGAGCTGCAGACCTGTTGGGAAGGGACAATTCTACCACTTCATGTTGTCACACAGTCCCAGGACACTGGCAATCCCTCAGTGGAAGTTGGGAAAACTCAGGACTGTCCTGTGGGCAGCTATGAACCATGCATGAGTGAGAAGGCATTTAATGCTCTAAGCCGTAAAGGAAAATTCAAATGAAGATGGGAAGTGAACTTTCTGGTGCAACTTATGAAAAGTGGGTATTTGCCTAAATATTATGGGGGTTTTTTCAGCCCACAAGCCATAGTAAGTGGAGGAGACTTAAACTGGAGAAAGGAAGAATGATGAAAAATGGCTATTGAGCAGCTGATCAAAGAACAGCAGTTCAAATGGTTTTAAAATAACATGGGCACAACTAATTAACTCACAAGCTTACACAGTATATACAATGCTGCTAACCTCAAACCAAACCGAAGTACCTCTTTGTGGATCCTGAGCTGATTAGCAGTTTTGGGCAGTGCTGTAGAATTCCTACCTGTAATACACATCTTTAGCTCCTATGGGAGGGCACAACGCAGTGAATGGAGGTGTCCACTAAATATTACTTGCTGTGGTTCCTACATGCCACCCTACCCAACACACAGACTGATGGAAGTATCAACACATTGATTGTTTCTTCCCACTCTTGAATGAAAGCTAACATCTGGAATAGCTATTCTTTTCTACAAACAAAAGTAAAAACGAGTAGTTTCATCATTTCAGTAGAGCTGACCAGAAGTTTTCTCAGAACCAGAATATTAATCAGAAAAACAACAGCTCACTAGAAATGTTTTTCAGGGCTATGCTAACTTTCACAAGATCTCTTATCTTCTCTTTGCTTTGCTTCGCTTTGCTTCTCCTCGTTCTACTCCTCTCTTGACCTTTCAGTACTTATAATTATACTGTAACTGTCAAATCCACATTATAAATGAAATTTATATTATAAATTTTTCATTTTTAGTTACCCAAAACAATAAACACAAAATAACTTCCTATTATTTCACTCCAAATTCAAAATTTTATTCCAAGTCTGAAATTTTGTGTTATTTCACATGTAATTCAGAGGTCCTTAAAATACTATGATATCTAAGAAAAATTACAACATGTATAGCATCATTATTCTTACATGGACATCACATCATAGCATTATGACACAGATTGTGAATACAGGGTTCGTTTTGAGATAAATATTCCTTGTCTATCGAGTCACTGACTCATCATAAAATAAGTGAATTTTAAGCTCTGGCTGGTTTCATTATCAAAGAGTTTCCATCTTACAGCAATTGAAGCCTTACTACTTTACTCTGTCAAGGAGCAGGGAAGAAAGCTGGTGAGCGTTATGGAGCAGATCAGTGGCTGAGGTGATGACTGTACAGCGGTATCATTCTCATATGCATTTCACCACCTGCTGGTCATCCTCCTACTCCCGGGTATACAAGGGAAAAGAAACTGGCCATTTCTTATAAGACACTATAATAATGGTGGACACACATTTTCCCTAAAGGAATTTCTATTTAGCAGCCCTTATTTTCAGTAGATCTAGTATTTTTATCTCATCTATATAATGAGCTGATTCCTTTCTCCTGTGAAATATGTGAATTTAGAGTACAGATTTTCTTAATGACACTAGTACTATGGATCTGAATTTTTCATGCTGAAGACACTTTTTACTTATTGTCCTTTAAAGACATAGGAGGAGATGCTTAATAATCTTCAGTTTAGTCAAAGAAAAAGTGAAGCGTTAATCAGAATTTCCAGTATTTTCCAACCAGTGAGTGCAACTAGAGTCCAGGAAAACAAAAGGTAAGGTACTTGCCTACTCTTATTCTGTACTCAGATTAGTGTCTTACTGGATTTCATGCTTACCTGAGAGTTTGTGTTGGCAATTTTTTATTGAGGATTCAACCTCTTTCATTGTGGGCTTCAGTTTGCACTTCAGACATGAACATGCCTGTGAAAAACACAGTGCCTACTACCTTCTCTGAGTTTTTCAGGCAGATGTACAAGTGGTATTATTTATGCTTTAACTTAACACATACATACCACATTTGAAGTGAGATAGTGTGGCAAGAGTACAAGATTACGAATGGCTTTCATAGCTCACCCTTTCCCATAGGGTTTGCTTGCACCTGTTTTTTACCACGAAAAGGACGTTAAACTTTCTGATATGTGACCAAGTTGCAAATGAAAGATCTTCAAGATAAAAAGTGATATGATTGACTTAAAAGGTCAAAATCTAATATTTTAGTCTGTCAGTTTATGGTGTGATAATTTCACAGAAACATCAAAGATATTGTGTGACCTCCCAGCACATATTTCTCACCTTGAGTGGCTTGTGGCTCTCCTCAGATTTCATGGTCCATCAATGCACACTTCAGCTGTGTTCCTTTAATAACAGCAGAGCAGGTTAACAGAGCATTTATCTTCCTTGATACTTGACTTGCTGGGGTGCAGTTTTTACAGCCAGTATTAGGGAATGGTGTGCTGCTCTACCCATTGCCCTCAGGAAAGAGACGGGGGGCTTTAAAACAACACAGGATTCATTTTGAAGCTTTTCCAACAGATCAGTCAGTTGAGGAATTGCTGTAAACTTGTGTAAACCAGCAGGCAGGACTTAACTCTTGAATGCCAGGAGCCTGGTTTGAGACCAAAACCCAGCATGCTTCACTAGATTTCCAAAAGGAGCAATGCAGCACCTCATTTTATAGCTGTAAATGGTTCAGCATCATTCACATCTCATCTAAGCAATTCCCTTTCATATGCAAAAATATAGTTGCAGAAGTGAGATTAAGAACTAGATCAAAAAAAACTGGTATAAAGTGCTGGGATCTTCCTCCTGTAACCTAACAGGAAACGGGATAAGTCCTGAATCACCCATGCTGCTTTATAGTCCACGTATGGTGGTCTTTTAAGTGGGCGGAGGGAGAGCCGGATGAGACGATCCTGTTCATTGTTGGGTCTTCAGTAATTTTACAGAAGAACAGAAC
>VYZW01008084.1:38579-49834 GCA_013401315.1 Balaeniceps rex
ACACACCCACACCCCCACCCCCACCACTCTGCCTGGTTATTCTCATCTGGATATACCTATGTTGCTTCTCATTTCCTCTCACTGCCACCCCTGAATACGGGAGCACAAAATATAATTGAACTGAAATACACTGTAGGAAAATGCACTCAGCACCCCCCACCCTCCGACCATTCTCCTTTATTTTAAAAAATATTAGAACAATAACAACAATGATGGATTTGCTATCTGCTACTTTGTAAGGGTCCTGATCCTGTAGCAATCTTCGCTTGGGGAGATTTGCCGGTTTGTGGTCTAGGGGGAAAAAATTCTAATTTAAGATGAGATTTTTGCATCCATGTAATGCAATAATGGAAATTCATCCAGTGATTAATCCAGGATATGATACAACTTGTTTTTGGTATGTTAGGAAGCAGGGGAGGGGGCCGGCATAGGGAGAAGAGAAGCATTTAAGCATGTGCAGTCACTATTTTTCATAAGGATTTTTATAATGCTTTTACACAATAGGCAGAAATTGCTCCTAAAGAGTAATTCTAGTCTACTGGGTAATTAATATGCATATTAAAAAATTCTAAATATATATTTAATCAACTGGCTACATAAAATGCCTGAAGCCTTGAATACATATGAACCCAATAGATCAGAACAGCTGAAAAAAATCTTGCTCCAGGCTCTGGGGGTACATTCCACGGAGTTTACTTTTAAAATAGATCTAAGAGCCTAGAATGGACTTGAAGAAGCTGGAACAGTTTTAAAGAAGGGTCCTCTCTTTTCAGGTCATGAACATAATCTGAATAATCTGAAGGAAATGGGAACGTTTGTCTGGAAGAGTACTCTAATAATTAAGATAGCAGCCCAGGACTTTACTCCCTTAGATGCCCTTCCAGAAAAGTGCAGCTGTGAACCTCACCTAGCCCATCGTCTGCAATTGTGCCTCAGTTTCCTCTTTTGTAAATGGGAATAACAACAACTAAACTCTTCACATCTTTGTGAGATGTGCTAAAGAAATATTCGAAGATATAAAAGTGAAAGATAAATGCTCAGGTCTCATTGGAAACCAGGTGGAGGAGTAATTGTAAGTGCCCTTCATGCCCTTGAAGATCTCACCTTTATTTTATTGATGGCTATAATGCACTTTGAGACCTTTGGTGGAAAGGTGTTATAGATGTGCAAAGCTGCTAAGGAAGATGGAGTAAAAATTGACTAAAAGGTCAACTTCAGAAGCAAAGGAATATAATACGAGGATAACCTATAGCAAATACCCTGAAGGCTCCACCTGGGAATGTGGAAGTATGAAGTCAAATTATGCCTTTAGATAATTACGAGTCAAAGATGGTATTATGCAAATATAACAGCAGAGGAAGGTGACCTATGGCATCTCAGGAGGCCAGAAACTGGTCATTCATTCTTCAGTTAACCATCCATATGTAAAAGGTTTCTCTGACCACTCTAATGAGGATCATCTCAATGAACAGCTTCTCAGTGGTCATCTTTTCCTTTCTGGAAGCTACCACGTTTCTCTCCAATAGCCCCTAGTCACGGAAGAACCAAGACTTTTACAATTTCAACTATGTGCTTATTTGCTCGGTAGTCTCAGATTTTATATCATGGTCAAAAATCCATCATCGTTTCCCAAAATAATTCAACTGATAGGCATCACCTCTTAAATCTGCTCTCACGCATGCTGCAATAAAGCTGTAGCAACACACTGGATTCTCCCGGAAATGTCTGGGACCTGAAGAGGCCTAAATTTACTTTAGTGCATTTATTTTTCTGTCATTCAACTTTGTTTCCTACTTTCCATCACTCTGCAGTTGAACAATCTCAAAAAGTAGGTCGGAGAGCAAACTTTAAATTTTGGTTTAAAATAAAGAGTCTTATCCATAGGCAACAAAATAACAACAATTTCTAAAGGCACTTGAACAATATCGTAAAGAATGACAGTACTAATTCCAGGTGCATTTAGGTATTAGCTGAAAACAGCAAACCACATTATATTTAAGACATTTAAAAGCTAATCTTAACTGGAAAAATAAAAATTGGAAAGTACAAACTAATTTTTATGGTTTGTTTTAGAAGAGATTTCTAAAGTGACAAATGCTAGATATAAAGCCAAAAAAGAGGCTCACTGTGAAGTTCCGATAAAAATTATTGGGTTGTTGAAAATAAGAACTTAGTTTAGGACAATTTCCCTTTTATTACCACGACGAGCTATGATAATTAAGGTTTTGTAAACTAAGGCTTGTAGCCTTCTGGATATATTCTTACCACATCCAAAAGAAAGATCCTTGTCTCATAGAAGCAACAGTCTAAACAATTAAAGAGGTCTAGATGAGTGCAACATACAACCATAGTGGTCAGGATAATTATTGTACTCATTAAGTTATAAGTTTTAATAATGCAATTGATTTATTAATCTATTTTTATGTAGGATGATCTCCACACAAGCAATTATCAGCTAGTTCTTGCAGGCAGCAAAAAGAAATGGGTTCTCACATGGATTTGAATACACACAGTTGAAATTATGACTGAGTCAAGAAAATAATTTCATTCATAGGTGAAATGTGTGAGTGGAGCAGAAAAATAGGGTGAAGAATTTGGTCTTCCTAGTGCAACATTTGTAATGCACACCAGGATTCTTTCACAGCCAGCTTATGGGAAGACTCATGTGTTTATGGAGGGAATGGTGGGAGGTAAGCAGGATTCAACTGATCACTGCAGTCTGCCTGTTAGCTGGGAAATTTTAACAAGAATCAATTCAGAGTTAAGTAACTGAACATGAGTTCAAAGCGGGAAAAAAAGGTGCTTGATGATTTTCCTTTGTAATTGTGCAGAAACATGTGTGTAGTTAAAGCATCGGTATAAAAAAAAAACTAAAAAGGCTGGTCAAAAAAAGAGAGAAGCATGGTTAGGTGAAGTCTTAAAGACAAAGACATGTTGCTTACATTTAAAGTGCTGTTGGAGAGAGAATAGAATTTGGATTAAAGGATGGGGTTGCCCTAGGTAGACCTCTAGGCGAGAGAGACAGTGTGAGCATGGTATTAAGTCTTCACATGTGAGGGAGTCAGGAGCTGGTACAAGGGGCTTCCACTGAATGAAATGTTAGCTCATCGGACAGAGAAAATTCCTAGAGTTTGACATGTGACCTAGAAAAGTGTATCACAGATAGATTCTGTACAGACAGACTTCAATAGTCAGGGGCACCACAGTTTACATGCCGCAGTTCTCCTAGGATAAATTAGGACAAAATAAGTAACACATATACAATTAGAGGCACTTTTTCTTCATAGTGTTTGCTCAGCTGTAATAGAATATGAAAGTGGGTAGAAGAGATTTTGCATGACTGTGAAATCAAAATTCATTCAGCAAATTTGTTCAGTGAAGTTACTACTAATTCTAAAGCAGTTAAAATAATTCTGGGAATACCTTCATCTTGTTTCCTCTTAAATCAAGAGTGCTGATATTTGTAATAACTCAATTAATGAGGAGGGTAGATCCTTTGAGTTTTGTTTTGTTTTTTTTCTTTCCTTGAATTCAGGTAATAATATCAAGTCAGATCCAAATCCTCTACAGTCAATGAGGGAAAAAAAAACCCCAAACCCAAAGCAAAACCAAAACCGCCTCTTAACATTAAATTTAAATCATTGAACAGCCAAAGTCCAGGAAATGGTGAACTAGGAGGAAAAGTTAAATGGAGATCCCTAGAAAGTTTGGATAAACGTTCAAGAGCTTAGATTATTCTGTGGAACAAACTGATCTCAGAGGTTCCTTGTACATTCATTCATAGGGAACATTACACAGCTTTTTTGGCTAGATGCAAGGTCACTATGAGGGAGGATAAGGTCTCTAATATTAGCAAGTACTGGGGCAGAAAAGCGGTTGGCCAGACAGACACTGACATAGCCTTGGCCTCATGAACCTGTCACATTCTCCCCTGTTCTGGTGTGTTTATATTCCTGGAGTTTAAAAGTGATCAAATATCTTATATTTCAGCTGTTTGGAGGAAAAGGAAATTCACTCTTTGAACAAGACCTAGATAGCAGCGTTAAGTCCTGAGTATATTTCCGTGGCCACACTAAAAATGATTCCCTGAAAATGGGGGGTTGTAATGGGAGTGCTGACACAATCTGATTCCTAGCTATCACTTTTCAAGCTGTGCTGTTATAATAAGAAGAAAAGGTTGTGTCTTCGGTGGAAAACTGATGGAAGTTAGTAATGCTGGGTGAAAATATGCAGCTCATTTAAAGGAGGAGAAACTGTAACAAAGTAAATGAATCACATAAAAAAGGTAAAGAAAAAAGACAGCTAGGCTAGAAATGAAAGACATATAAAATATAAGGCAAAGAGAATTTTTTCCCCCATTCAGCATACCCTGAGAACCTGATTGTCATCCAATTAGAGGCCAAGAGAAGGTTTGATTAATCTATCACAAGCAAAAGGGCCTGGCTCCAGTCACTAATCGAGGAGGTGTAAAAACTGTGTGTGGGTCCTGAGAGGTTTCTTCAGCTTCTGTGTTCGCACGATCAGGTGTTCCCGCATAGCCAGTTCCAGGACAACCGTCTCTTCTCAGTTATTACAGCTAATTGTAAATAAGACAGTACAAGCCAAGGATTTTGGATCCTGCCTGCTCAATATGATCTTGCCCTAAAATAAGAGCGTAGCCTCCTCTGAAATCTCTGCCTCCTTCCTTTTTAAAGTTAGATATGGGTACAAGTGCAGCCAGCCCCATATGTTATGCGGTTGATTGTTTTTAAACAGGACCCCTGAGCCAGTTTGAATAGTCTGGGTGATAAGTGTCTCACAGCAGGCTATAAGGGAAAAAGGAAAATCTTTCCCTTGAGCAGTGGATTGACTGCAAAGACATTCAGAAAAGGCTACTGCAGCGGCGGTCTGAGGGCTCCACACAGCAAGGGCAGATCCAGGCAGCCTGGCTTTGCCACCCACCCACCCACCACCCCCGTGCGTGGTGATAAAAGCCTTCGCAGCACAGCCTCTGCAGGAGCCAGCCGCCCCTACCCCACCTCTCTGGGGGCAACTTTTTGGATTTGGCTGCCTGAGGTACCTGCTTGGGGTGGCAGGACTTGTTATTGCAGCCTATCTCTGGGAGGGTTTGATTCGATTTTATATGCATTGGCATCAAGTATTGCTTGACACACCCTAAGGCATCCACATACGGCTGTCAGATACAATGCTGCACCTACGGGAGACCTGTGTCTTTTGGAAGTGGCAGCTGAGGCTGGGCAGGAATGTCCTAGGGCACCTCAAATGACACTGAGTGCCTTTGCGACGCTCAATGCCTGTAGAAGTGAGCCCTATGCATCTATCTGGCTTTATTTGAGAATAGGAGGAGGAGAAGATAGCAAAGAACAGCCTGCGTATATAAGAGATATAATATCATTTAGTCACTTGGAAGCCATCAAGCAACCTTGACGGGTGCTGGGAGGTAGAATTCAGAGCACCTGAAGAACTATTGCTCTGTTAGGTGGTGTGGTATTGCCACATTTAATATATTTTAAAATTGCTCTCAAATCATTTTGCATTCACAGCTTCCAATTTTACTCCGCTGTGGCTACAGAGGTGGTCAATAAGCCCACATGGAATACAGTGGATACTCTTGGAAATCGTCCTGTCTAGACAGCATTGGACCTATGGACCTACATCTAAGCGTGTTTTCAGGCTTCTTCTGGGAGGATGTAAGGCTCTATATCCTGTCTGCAAGCCTTCTGTATATAGCAGGCATTGATATACCAAAACCTAGTTACCTGCCATTTGGATAGGCAGGAATTCCTCAGCCGCCATTATTGCTGTGGGTAAATAGCTTACTTTCTGTTATTTGAGATGGGTTGCCTTTGTTCTGCTATTGATTCTTTGGTTTATGTAATCATATAATTTTCTTTCCAGACTAAGATGATCACATAACTCTTAAATAAGGCCCAGTTGGATCTTTTCCTGCTCTATGAAACACACTTATTGAAATACATGTAGTACTAAGACTGTTTTGTATATACTTATATACATATATGTATATATAGATATGTGCATTTTTATATGAACATATGAATACATATACATACTTCTACCTATCCACATTTGTATGTATGTCTATAAATATAGATGTAAATACAAGAAATCTACAAGGTAGCCCATCTGGCTTTGTGCAGATACTCATATCATTTGATGAACATCATTGTTACATAATTATTGTCTTTATTATTCTCAATGGACTTATCAGTCAGAATTTAAAAAAAAATGTAAATTTTGAAAAATTATTCTATGAAGTGTGAGGCAAAAAAGATGGTACATGTTCAGTCTGTGCCACATTGCAGACTGCAGTATGAATTAAAATGTGAGGCAAATGGTTTCCATTTTAAGCATATCTGACCACAGGATTCTGTGATTCTATTCTGTGATTCTGTGATTGCCTGCATATAAATTAAAATCAAATGGATATTTCCTTGGATATTTCTGGCAACACAGTTCAGCCATAGATTAAAAAAATAACATAAACTTGATGTTACAAATATGTGTGTGATTGCCACTTATAATGAAAATGTTGTAAATAACTAAATCAGAAACATTCAGTGCTGAGGGAGGAATCTCAGGACTTACTGCTTCAAAACCACAGACTTGTAGCATGTAAAGAAGAATTTCCATTAACATGTAGTAGCATTTATAAAAGAAGAAACATACTTCAAGAGGTGTAATTATATGAGACATTTTATCTTCTTGGGTGGCTGGTTTTTGAGCTGATTTTTTTTATCATATTATGAGGTATAGGCATAATTGGTCTAACTACACTGTTTTTCAGTCTATAGCCCTGTAAAAAATGATGCTAGTCTAATTCCTTAATTAGGCCCACATTGTGGACCAAAACTACATGGCCATGCTAGGGCATGAGGAGGAGTGATCTCTCTCCCAGTTCCCTTATCCCTCCATCTCTAACCTGTAGGTATGGGAGGAGTACTCTATATCCCAGAGTGTGACAATAAAGGTGGTCTAGTAATAAGGAAATACTAGCTCCGTTCCCTCCACAGTCAGGAAAATAATGTGCTATTGGCAAAAGTCTATAAATTAGACGGTATTTTCCAATAGAGGAAGAACAGTGCAATGCTTGGAATTAGCCTGGGGGTCTAGTCTGATTCCTTGCCTTCACAGGATCTTGAGCAAGTCAGTTAGATCCAGATACTTAGAATTTGGAAACCTTATTCCTATTTAACTTGATCAGAATTAGTTTCCAAAAGCATGACATGAATATGCAGATCTTGAGGGTCCAGACTTCAGTCTCACTATGTGTTACTTGAACACTATGTCCATAAAATGAAGAAAAAAATTTCCTACTCCCCAAGTTTGCTGTGAAAATAGATACATGAGACAATACTTTGAGAAGTTCCAGGTAAACTGGCAATACAAACCAGTACTGAGTATATTACTTTTAAAGATAGAAGAGGCTGGGTTTTGAGGCAGAAACTGTCCTCAAAAAACTGTCCCAGACAAAATATGATATGGTTTAATCAGTACACTACTAAATATTTTCTTTACTGAACACTGAACAATGGATTCATCATTGGTCCTGACTGTTAAATATGGTGTCTCTTTTTCAAAATATCAGTGATCATAATGCAGTAGAGCTCCTGGGCCTGTTGACACTTTTACACTAACTTTGCATTATTTCCAAGATTTTATCTTAAACTGGCATCATTTTATTGCATTGATAACTAGAAGTAGCAAATCAGAAATTAGAAAGAAAGAAAACTGACACTGATTGATGTCCAAGTCTTTCTCCTGATTTGCTGATTAAACTCATCAATCTATATGCAGAAGAGATGTCCAATGCAAATGGAACCAACCAGCCTTAACGAAGTTGTGTTGTCAGCATACTAAAGGGAAAATGGGATCCTCATTGCAGATAGGGAAAACAAAACTAAACCAGAGACTGTCTGCTACAAACGATACTTATTTTAAGAGATGGTAAATCACTATGTAAAACACATTCTAAACATTACAGTAAATTTTGCTGGCTATACTAGATTAGATTGTGGTATATAGATTGTGCAGGGGAAAAAAAAATCAGGCTACTTTGTGGGCCCTCTGGGCTGTAAGAAAACTGCCAACTGCCCTCAGTTCTCTGTCTAAGCTCAGTAATCCCCCAGCTTGTTTGGAGAATGAATGTCCGTGGCACTAGCTAAAGTAACCCAGACACACTCCAGTTTTCTCAGATTGCTCCTTTCTCATCCTCTTCTACTTACACAGCATGCTACAGTCTGATTCTTTGTAAATGAGAGATCATCAAATTGAAGCTGTACCCAATTTTCATTAAGTGAAGCATTTTTATAGGGTTTCACTGTATTTACATTATTTTCATATAGATCAGAAGAATCTAGGGTACAAAGTAACTGAAGAAAACGGCCCAAAAACATAAGTGTTCATCTGGAAAAATCAGCTTTTGCAGCCTCCTCGATAAATGATGCAAATGCATAAGTCCATGGAACAGACAGACTTTTGCAACTAGGCATGGCTGAACTGATAAAGGATCAAAACAAATTGCAAGAATTTTATAGAAACCTAGCTGAAAATCTTTGGCTAGGCTCAGGTCAGCCAGTTCAAAAGAGCATGGATACAACAAGAACTTTCTCCCAATATTTTAATTATAGATGGTTGGAAAAAAATCTTTTTTCTTTGGAGAATGATTTGTTTTTTTCTTATCTTAATGGGAGAGGGAAAGGTTTGCTAGAAATATTTTCACTTTTTACATTTTTATTTTCTGTAGTTACTACTGCTAGCACAGTCACATGTTGTGTAATTTCTTCTTAAGTGACTTCTGAAGCTCCTTGACCTAATTTTTCTTATCATCAATGAATTGTCAAGAATCAGGTGAAGACTTAGACTGGTGCTGGACTCCGGACAAAAAAGAAAAGGAAAATAAAATGTGTTTAGGCTGTTTCAGTGCCTCCATATTTAGAGCAGCTATTTACAAAGTCATTGTGTTTTGTAAATCAGTGTTTCCCAAGCCACTGCTCAAAAGCAGTGTGCTACCTGAAAAGCTCTGTGATGTTAATTACAGCCACAGGAACCTAAAAAGTCAAGCGTGAGGTCACCACCACTAGACTTTTGGTTGACCGCGACCAAAGTGTAGCACTTCCTCAAGGTGTTCTTTGCTCTCTGCTCTCTGTGGTTGCCAGTGGGCAGTGATCTGTATCAGCTGGAGACATGGATATAGACCTCAGTATAAAACAAAGTCCTCTCCCTGATGCTTTGAAATGTTACATTTCATATAGAAGTGTACTCTCTTCATTATCTCCCTTCTGAACGTACGCTAACTACGTTCCTACAACTCATCAGTTTATTTCAATGAATGTAAAGGAAAAAAAATTGTGCTATAAATCAGTATCATCCTTCCTTTACCTTTAGGCTCCCACCTCCAAATAATTTCTTAAAATAACTGTAAAGACACAAACTGTTTTAACGTATCTTTTCTGTCCCACCCTGACATAAAATTAATACCCCATCTCAAATTTATTCTTTAAAAAATATCACCGAAGAAGAAAAAAATTCTAAAAACACATGGAAATGAGTAGATCCCCCTCTGACTAGACTAAGACGCAATAGGCTTAATTGGGGCAAAGAACAGTCAGACATTATGAAATGTCTTCTAACAGAAAGCCTAGGGAAGCACTGGGAAAAGATTGGGAGATGTGGAATCTCCATCATTAGAGGTCTTTAAGAGCAGATTAGACAAGCAACTGTCAATAATGACATAGGTATAGTGGGCTTTGCCTTAGGGCAGAGGGATGGACTAGCTGACCTCTCAAGGTCATTTTCAGCCTTGTGATTCTGTGAATGAAAACATGCATCCTCTCCTAACTGCAACATAATCCGTCATCACTCAACACCATTTCTTTTCAGTGTCAGGGATTCAACCTCAGCTTTGTCCTTTGTTTTTCTCTATTAAGAAAGTATGCCCTCAGATGTATTGTCTTGATGTATGTCTTGATATTTATTTATTAAGTGCTTTGTAAAGAATGAGAAAAAGACATACAGTGTTGAGGTTCACTAAGAAATTGCAAACTTCTATGCATTTGTATTGCATGATGGAGAAAAAGCTACAATTAATAAATAAAAATGGGGTGATAGGTCTTCTTGGTTATATTTACTTCCTTAGTAAATATGATATCTATTTGTAGATCTTGAAAAGTATCTTTATAGTGTCACATGTGTATATACACGTGCATACGTATTTACATGTATATGTGTGTGTGTATCACTGTGAGGTTATATTACAAATAAGAAATGGGAGTAGGAAATAGAATTTGTAGCCTAGCAACATGTCATTTTGAGATTGGCACAATTTTTCTTTTAATGCTAGAGGATAGTAGGAGGATCAGTAGAATTAAATAACATCCTTAATTGGTAAAGTCTTACAAGAAGGATAGTCACTTTTCCAGGTTCTTGCTGATTCTCCAGTCAAGACTTAGACCAGTGCTAGGCTGAGCTTTCTCTTACACTGTTATATCTTCTTCATAAACTTGTTCTAATAAATACCTGGTCAATTATGATCTGACTTATGCCACTACAAATTTCTAGCAAGCTCTTCCTAGGCACCCAGGTATTTACAAAGCTGGCATAATTTTCCATGTACAATCTAGAAAACTGAAAAGTAATTAAAAATCCCATCCAGGATTCCTTATCAGGCAATAATCTTGCCATTATGTTCCAATTTAATATTGGAGTAACTCTATGATTTTGCCATGTTGATCTTTTTCTTCCTTGTCCCATGAGTTTTTACTGATTATTTTTTCCTAGTGAATCTCCTCATTATTCTTCGTCATATTCTCCCTGACTTTGTCACTTCTCTCTGTTTTTTCTCTTAGTATACAAACATGACTTTGTTTTTCTCATCTTAGAAGGTCCATTAATGATGCCTTTTGCTTTTCCAGTAATGCTCTAAGTGTTAATTTCTTTTTTTCTTCTCAGATTTTTAAAGAAACTACCACAGCATGTGTCTGAGATTCCTCTGTTCTCATTCCTACCTCTACCCTCACTGGAAAATCTTCCTCTCAGCTGAAACAATTGTCACCAAAGATTTCAAGGATTCTTAGTCATCAATCAGAATTAAAAATCATGCTCACCTCATCAGCNGCAGCTTACTATGGTGGTACCACTTGCCTTGCTCTTTGATATTCTTCTTTTCCTCCAAATCACAGGTCTTGGTCACCTCATTCACTTAGACTGATGTAACTATCACCTTGGGTTTACTTGCC
>VYZW01008085.1:611-39721 GCA_013401315.1 Balaeniceps rex
TTTATATTAGCTTTAATTCCTATAATATTGCGCTGTGTAACCGATATGATACAGAAGGCTATACATGGAGTTTGGTTAGCACAAAACAAAGAAGGGGGAATTGTGGATACATTCCTAGCAGAACGAGGGCATCAAGTCCTGATAATGAAGACAAAGTAGGCTAAAGGTCAGGGTGTTATTAAAGGTCAAGTATTATATAGGTTTAGAGAAATGCTTAGCTAGTATACAGAACTTAGTTGCTAGAATAGAGAGGCAGTAACTGCAAGCGGGATAAGATAATGACAATGAAATAACCAATGAGTGAGGGCGAGGCTTATATGCTTGTTGCGATAGACAGTAGTAATGTACGAATCAGGAATCAGTGAAGTTTACGTGATTGCGTGTACGGGGCGTAGAAGAATATAAAAGCTGTATGCAAAGTATAATAAACGGCTTCCTGGTGATCATATTGGTCATGTCTGGAGTCCGGTCTTCCGCATAAACCTGCACAAGGTTAACAGAAAAAGGAAAGGCTAGAATAAATACATGAAGTTCATTTCCAGATTAAGTTACTGACATACATACTGGCTTTGAGAACAAGATCAGTAGCCTGCTGCTGTAAGCGCTCTCTAGCAGCCGCTAGCTCACTTTCCACTTCTTTGTGTTTGCTTAGCAATGACATCTCCTCCTCCTTCACATCATCTAGCTGTTTTTGAAGAACCTAGAGGAAAAACAGTGTAACACCTGTTATCATTATATACAATCATGTTTAAATTCAAATGAGCATCAGGTTAAAATGTACAGAAAAGACCCTTCAGCAAACAATTTTTATTCATACAAAAGCTGAAGTCTTATATTACCATCATATTCATTTTGCATTATGTGTTTTTCCAAAAATATTGTTGAAGCACTACAAGATTATATGTTCACAGCAGTTTACAGTGTCCTTCATTGCAATTGTGAGTGTTTAGTACTGACATATGGATATACATAATCAAGCTGCACATGGATATACATAAAATAAGAGTTAGGCAATTAGTTAAATCAAACTTTTAGTATGTTTTAAGTCTGATGTACTGATTCACAATAGCATATCTTGGGTAGTGTGATGATGATGCTGTGTTCTCAGCCATGCAGGAAGGAAAAGGAAATCTTGTTCTGTTTTAAAAGGAAAGCTAGATTTCTCATCATTGAAGTCACTAATAGTACAGGGTCATTTCAGAAACTAAAGCAGGAAATAGCATTGAGGAAAACACTGGACAGGACATCTAATGAGCTCTACAAGCAAGACTGCACTGAATACAGAATATTCATTGTATTTATAGTGTCAGTTGTATGACATTCCTGTCAAATACATTTCTGCAAGAAACTCTACAGTCTAGATAAGTGGTTTCTCAACTTTTCTAGCAAGCATTTCAGTTTGCCACCATAACATCTCAAATGGTACCAGTTACCAACATCCTCCTTCCCTCTCTGCATCCTTTTTTGTGAGGGAGGGAGGAGTCAATTTATGTGGAGACCTGATGCAAAGATATTGCTCAGCTTTTTGCCTTCTTTTCCCTTTCTTTCTTTCGGAGCAGGGGAACAGGGTTTGGTTTGGGGTTTTTTTTGTCTGTTCTTTAAGTGGTAACAGTTTTGAGTATTCTATTGAGTATACCATGCTTTGGGTAGTATGACTAGAACAACCAAGTTCTGTTCATGAACAGCTTAAAGGAAGGAGACCAAAACTCTCCCCTGGGTAGGGGCTTCTAGATGCTACTAGAATATAAAGTAGCATTAATTCAGTCTAGGAAAGTTAAACACACAAAATAAGTTTTAAATTATAAATAAATATAAAAATTTAGAAGTAGATGATAATCAAGTACAAGTGACAGAAAATTAAGTTTACGTGTTCCGATTACCTCAACCTACCAGCCTCATGGAAAGACAGCATAAATAGGAAAAGAAAATTCACAATCTTGGGAACAACATATCATTGGTCTCACCTGGACATTGTTTTCTGCTGTACCAAGAGCCACCTGAAGTTTTTGGCATTTTTCCCGTAGACTGGCAGCTTCATCCTGGACCATTTGCAGTTCAGTTTTAAGCTTTCCCAGGTTCTTCCGTAACATACTTTCCTGGTTTTGAAATTCTTTTCTTAGTTCCACTTCTTTTTCTTTGCAAGCATGCAGACTTTCTGCTGTAAAAAGCTGAGATCTTTTCAAAGAATCAAGTTCATGTTCATAGAAGGACTGCGCTTTGCTGAGTTTGCCTTCATAGTCCTCAATGAGTTTTTTTCTTTCTAGCCTTAACTCTTCAACTTTACTGTTCAAGTCTTCCAGCTCCAATCTATGCAATTCCTCTAGCTTTTCTTGCCCCTTACTTAAAGTAGCATTCTGACTCTGTTGAGTCTTCAGAAGTTCTTGAATCTCAAGCCTGTGGGCAGCTCTCAAGTCTTCCAGAGCTGTACGCTTGTCCTTCTCATACTGCACTTGCAACTGTATGAAACTTCGTAGCCTTTCCTCAAATTTTTTTCTGATCTCTTCTACTTCTCTTGACATGGTCACCACACGTTGGACATGCTGAGCTTCTGCACAAAGCTGCATATCTTCAACTCTATCCTTATAGGCTTCAAATTCTGTCAAGGCCTGATGTTTCATCTTTTTATGATCTTCCAGTGACTCTTCTAAAACCTGGATCTTTCTCTTGAGATCCATTTCTTCTGCAACTTTACTTTTATACTGCAAGATCTTCTCTCTGGTCTCTGCAAGAATTTGTTGAATTTCTTCTTCGTGAGCATCCTTAAGGGCTTGGATAGCAGCTTCATGTTCATCATTTTTAGTGTTCAAAGCATATATTACCTACAAACATGAAATAATATTATATTAGAGAAAAGGCATTCTGGTTGTCTGTTAAATTGTAAGAAAAAACACCTAGGCACTCTGAAAGTTACTTTGACAATCTGGTATGTTTTCATGATACAAATAAGACACCAAATATTATTATGAATGTGACTGCATAAACACCATATTGGTCATGACAATCCTATACATCTTGTAGAATGGTTTTTCTATACTTTTTAACCTATAACTTTCTGATGAAAATTTTGCCTTTTTATGCACATTGTTGCTGTAAATACCACTGGAAAAAAAAGCACATTCAATGCATTGAAAAACAAAATATTTATTTAAAAGAATTAAAAGCATAGCCTAAAAAGAAATTTGAACAGAGGTTTTCTGTCAGAGAATAACACACACAGAGTATATATTACAGCATGAAATTAAATTGGAACAAAATCCAAATATCAAACTCCTCCTTTCCTCTGCCCTTTGGGGATTTTTTTGTTGTTGGTGGTGGTTTTGGTGAGGACCAAACCTGGACCAGTCCTCCATTAGCATTCAACCAGGCAACAGAAGAAGATTGCACTGCCTTGCCCTCAGGGCCAGGAAATATGAAGAAGGCCCAGAATCGCTCTCCTGGCACCAAGCACAGAACCTCTGTGCTCTGGACTGGCGAAAGTGTCTACAGTCAAGTGTTCAGACAAGTTACGAAGCTCAAGAGTTCTCATAAGTGACATGGAATACAAGCAGCTCTGTTTTCTGGGGGGTTTTTTAGGGTTTTTTGTTTTTTTGTTTGTATGGGGGTTTTTTTGTTTGTTTTTGTTTGTTTTTTTTTTTTTAAACAAGAGTCCAGACACAGTATTCTAAATTTTATTGTCTGAAATAACAAACACACACAATTCTGTTACCTGTGCCAAAAACCCTAAAAGGGCAGGCTTTAGATTAAAAAAAAAAAAAGAAAGAAAAAAGTTCTGAAACAGTATCAGATGGAAAGAAAAAACTAAACAGCCTCACTCATCTTTATATATCAAGGAAATAACTTTAAAAAAAAGTCACAAAAACCAGTTTAACTTACATTATTCTAATTCAATTTTTCTAACATAGGTACACATTATTTAATGAAAGAGGGGAAAAAAAATAGCTCTTCCATAGTTTTGGAAACTGTTCTTAATGCTGCTAATATCTCTGCAGGCAGCACATAGACTTTTGGCTTTCTTCCTCCCTAGAAAAAGTAGGTTTTCCTACTGCGAAAGAGCTTCATGGTTCAGAGACTCAAAACACTCCTTCAATACATTGCAAAAAATGACAACAAAACCACGTGCAATTCTGTTAGCAGAATCACAACTATCACTGCAATGCCCTTCATCCAAGGTTTCAACTTTTTATATTCTCATTGTCTTTGGTGATGCCACCATGAACTTCTGACCACAAAGCTTTCAACTCCCTCCTGTTACCAACATACAGTCTCAGCTACTGGATCCCAAAGGTTAGTTTCCCTGTCATTTAAATGGTGTCCAGTGCTCAACTCCTTTGTTCATATCAGAAATACTTTGAAAACTGAGGGGTGTATTATTTTTTTTAAAATGTACATGCAGTATTTTGCATGAAGAGGCCTTAGTTTTGGTTAGAGAAGCTAGAAAATGTAGTTAAAAAGGTATTATAAAGAAAAAAAATCACACTTATGATCAGGTTATCATAATAAGTATTTGCAGAACACTAGGTCAAATCCCATGCTCAAACCAGCCCCCTTGACTCCTGCCTTTGTGCATAGAAGTGCCATGATGATGTTCTTCACTTCAGACAGCATTCCTGTTCTCAGGTTATGCAGCACTATAATCTGCAGAAAGTATAAATCATATAGTATTTTCAAGGGTATTATGATTTGGCAATGGGACCCTCACTAAAAATTCTAAGTGAAAAATAAGCCTATATGCAATGACGGATCCAGAAGGTATCTTTAAATTCTCATCATCCACTTACTCCATACAAAAAGCACTGAACATCTACAAATTCAATAAGCACCATTCACTCCCTAAATGAAGGACACTGGTGTCTTATGGAAAACATAAAATAAAATAAAATGCATGCAACTGTTGTATCATAACATATGTTCTCCAGCAGCCTGAATTCCAGCTCTATCAAATTACTCTATTTTAAATCTCAGTATTTTTAAAGTAATGGGATAGCTATATCACATTTTATCATTGAGAATTTGATGCACTGTATTAGCGTAAGAACATAGAAAAAAAAGTCAGTACTAACTGAAGCAAAAGCAACCTAACGGCATTTCAATGAAATGAAAGCAGAAACCGAAATACATTGGAACAATTTAATAAATTTAAAGTTCTACCTAAAATAAATAGTTCTTGCTCAAATAAGTTTCTGAAAATCAAAAGGTAGTAAGGTTGCAAAAGTTGGAGGTGGGCAGATAAAACAAGTTTTGCACTCTCTATTTTTAAATCAGAGGATGAGCCATTTCCTAAGCATGCTTGTAAATACTTTTAAAAATACTAGCAGCTTTTTCAGTACAACTGCATATTACTAAGAAGCATAAACTGCTCATTTGAGTAATTCATATTCTTTCCAGCTCCACTCTAAATGCATCATACACATTGCAGTTCGTATCAGGTGACAGGAAAAAAAAAAATTAAGTTGTCCTTTACTGTATTTTCAGTTAGCATATCATTCCAGAGGTACAGACAGAACCATACTCTCTCCAAGAATACTGAGGTTGCCAGCTAGAGGCCTTAATACTTTTTATACAAAACATTAACAGAATTAATTATTAATAAGAATCTACTGAAATACTACGTGGCTTGGTCTGAAGAACTACAACAGAGTAAGTTAGTAACAATAACACTAATAACCTTTTTTATGCCAATAATTGAGTATTGGAGTTTTTAGTTATATTCTGTGTGGTAAGGTTAAGCAAGTCTGTTGCTGCATTAGCTTTGGTGTCTTGAACTACACGTAATACAAACAACAATCAGTGTTCAACACTGTTTGTGGCTGAAAGATGAAAGTTTTACTATTTGGCTTTGAAATATTTTTTACTCCAAACCAGATGTTATGGTTCGGAGAGCTGACCAACTCTTGCATGGTCAGCTACACTTTGGTCATCTGCTCCCGCCAGCAATTTAGTCATGATGGAATGCTTTTCTAATTAAAAATGTGTCATTCACCCCAATACTAGCGTTAGGTGCCAAATGTATTTTGCAGCACAGAAGATATCTCCAAAAATGCGTGTGGTTCATTCTCTCTAATTTTACATGGAAACAGAACTCAGACCTATGAGAAAAAAACATCACTACACATCTTACACAAACATCAACCTTATGACTCTGGTAAACCTTCATTTTAGACTTAACATGTGGGTCCCTGGGTCAGAGCACTATATTCAGCCTAGTTCAGGTGAAGTGTCTTGTTCCCAGTGCTGCTGGGATGCTGCTGCCTGTGAGCACTGGTGCTGCCAGTACCCGCTAGACCGAAACACCAGAGCCTCCAGAGACATCCCAAGACTTTGTCGGTGCTGCACACCTATTTAATGAACTACACAACAACAGTGCCAGCAAGGAATTGCTCGTGAGTAACCTGTGAATGACTTGGAACATGCGGACCAATGAGCCTGACCTACCCTTGCTATCTGGGGGCAGATAAGAACTGCTAGATGCAGGAAGAAGTAGGATATACTGGGAAACACTAAACAAGGGTTTTCTAGAGACAAGTCACACCCTACAGATACAGTGGGATGCAACCAGAAAAGTTTAGTATACAACATTGACAAGAACCATCAAAAAACTTCCAGGCACTATTATGAATTAATTTTATGTAGAAGTGTATCCTCTACTATAGCCCAGAATGATCATATTTTTTGTTACAATGGGTATTGCATTCATTTTTCCCCTTTTCTTCCTGTTGACCAAGTAATGCCAAATAACGAGAAGTATGTTATATTTAAGCACTTAAATGTTATGTATTATGGTCAATGAAAGGTCAATTTAAGACAAAATAAATAAAATAACCAACTTAAAACCCAGAAAGAGTTTGGTCTTACTGAACAAATTTCTGCTCCTTAGTAGATTATAAAAATATAGTAATACAGGAAAATACTTCAAAGTTATTTAAAACAGTCTTTCAGAAAAGCTGTCCACAATCACAGAGTACATTCTTACAAATGCATTACTATGTACAAAGTATACAGCCAATTATAACATGGCATTTTATTCCTTCTCATGCATCGCTAGCCAGACATTGAACACCACAAGATAAGCTCTGACGATTTTTTTGTACAATAATCTTCGAAGTTGCATTTTTAATAGGACTTTTTTTTCCCTTAAATTGTAACCAAGAGACAGTTCTGCTCACAGCATTTAATGGGGAAAACCAAGTTATTGCTAAATCTAACCCCCCCCTTTAAAAAGCCATTTTATGTATACCAAAAAATCCCAACCCCAAAAGCTATGTATGCCCATCTCTCTCTTTTTCTTTTTTTAATTAAAAAAAAAAATCCGTTTATCTAGAGAGACCTTTTTTCCCCTTATAGAAAATACTGCAAATACAGATGCTTTCTCAATCCAGTCCTTTGTGTTGCTGGCAACACAACAGAAACAAGCCTAGAACTTTAGGCCAGGATTGCTTTGAAATCACAGAAAAGGTGGAAGGAAGGCACTGCAAGTCTTCTTAAATGCTTGGGCTGGTGCATTAGGGGCACAGCATGATGAACAAGGAAGAGACAAATATGGTCTGCAGCTATAAAAGTAGTGTCCCCTGCAATACCATCTCCCCAGAAAAGCTGGTCTAACTACACCACTAACTACACAATCTCCTTTGAGATAAAATCCACAGAGGGTAAGGACTTGAAAATTTTTCTCCAAAAAAAATATACTTCCACAGAAAATTTACTATGAAAACATCCTTTAGCTGTTCAACAGTCTTCATGCATTAGCTCGATTTATGCCTAAGTAAAATTTAGTACTTTATTCCTTTAGAAACTCTGAAAACAAATACTGAATTATTTTTATTACAGCAACAAGCTTTCCAAAGTAATCTCTAATGTCTTCTGTTTACAATTAATTATTTAGAGAGCGATGCCATGAAGTTCAGCATAATTTATTTCCAGGAATAGAACATTAACAGATTTCCACTTCCACCTAACATTCAACCTTTGAATTAAAACAAAGGACAACCATTTTTCACTTTCACACTTGTTGCTAAACATTTATGCTTAATTTTCTATTTTTATAGAAAGTCTTGGTAAGTCAGAGGACACGCACTGTTCACTAAGGTGATAATTAAACAGGGGGGAAAAAAATATTCACTTTGTACTTTCAGGTTTCTTTATGTTCAATACCATATACCTAAGGCATAAAGCCTCACCAGGGCACATACAGCTAAAGATGCTTTCCTCATGCTCCTAAACATATGCTCCTCAAGTACCTGTAATCTGATGTGCCGATAACCCATTTCTACTTTCTGAACTGCCAAGTACAGATCAATATCACATTAACTACTTGACTTACAATCCTTCCTCTGTTTTGTTTATTTGTGTATGACCCACACCGAAATATCAACTCTTCTTTTTTCATATTTGCCTGAAAATCCCACTGGTTGAAAAGATCCACTTGCATTTACAGCTCAGCATATTTATAAATTACTACAGGGCCTGTACCTTAAAATTGAATTACCAGAAAACAGCATGCCACATTCCAATTAATTGTGGGGTAGGAGATGTCCTCACCTGAAGAACAGATACAGAGCATGTCTCAGCACAGAGACAGAATGGCCAGTGTGCCCAATTTGGTCATTCACTGTTGCCTTTTTCCTTTCTCCTAGAGTTGTACCAGACAAGTGAGAAGCTTTCTGGGAGCTAATCAGGAGCTTTGTGTTACAATAGCCTATCTTGGAAATATGCACTTCGTCCAAATCCAGGGACAGGAATAACCATTAACAAGCCAACCAGGTAATAGAAATCAAAAGCATGCCAGCAGGTAAATCTACAGCTGTAGAGCACTCTGCAGTCAAAGATTCAACAAAAGGAGCGCATTACCTGCACTGCATTTTATAGACCAACATGCCAAGCAACACAAGAAGGATGGGGTTCACAAGTTCAGAAGCCATGCAGTCTGCTGCCAGGAGTCAAGAGTGGTTTAAGCCTCAGGTCTCTAGGCTGGGACGCAACAACATGGTATCTTCCAAATGATTTTAGCAATCACTAGTGAACCGAGAAACAGTTCGCCCATTACAATGGGCAGAGTGGGCAATCAGGCTATGTTCCTCCTTCTGCTCTAGCAGCTGAGTGTCTCCAAGACTGGGTCTTGGAGTCTGGGTCTCACCAGTGGAATACTACCTTAGGGAGAAAAAGGGGGATTGGACAGAGACATTAGTGCATAATGTGAGGCTGACAGAAAGAGATACTTGGGGGAAACTCCATTCCATTCATTAGAGCAAGGTCTTTGACTGGATGTGTGGGGTCCACTGTAGAACATACAGCATCCTGCTATGGTTAGTAGAAATTCCTTTTTTTTTTTTTTTCTTATATGGATATCCTTGGATGTGCTGCAGAAAATGGACAAGTGAGGTATTTTCCTCACCCCAACAAATTACAATGGAGCAAAGGGATTTGTACCAGTGATAAGTTAAGGCATGCCAGACAAGATAACTGTACCCAGGTTTCTGAAGGAGAAAAGAGAGAAGTAAGGGCAGATATCACTTACAAATATTTATCAAAATACAATAAAAAAAATAGGAGCCCTTAGATCTAGCTTTTCCTTTCCAGAAAACAAGGCAGTAATTGTGGAAGGCACGTGATGCCTGATGGAAGGGAAAAAGAGGAAAAATTACTTGCCATTAATTGCCATGCAATTTAGATTGTAAGTTTAGGGAACAGGTGAAGTTGTTATTCCTGTTAAGACAAGGAGAAGATAGAAGAGCAGAAAAAAAGAATAAATATTAGATACAACATGCAGGCCCTGTCTCTGAAAACTATTCTAATTTGGTTTTCAGGATTTTCATAGCAAAGTTACTTAGAAAACAAGCAAACAACTTGAAATACAAGTTCAGTTTATAAAGGTTTTTAAAACAATCATGGCCTGGCTAAGACATGACAGACAGATACAATGCTGCACCACCCAAATACAATACAACCTTCAGAATATCTTCAGCTGAGGCAAAAATTCAGGTGCAAAGCAAGCAGATGTGATGTCACACAAACAAGAAATACAGATTAAATGGGAAGAGCCATTTGAAGATAACAGCATATGACTATATGAGACATGGGTTGGATATTCAGTTGAATAACATTAGCCACTGACTAGAAGTAATGTCTAAGATGCCCATTAAAGAATGCTGCAGATGGACGGTCTACTGGTCAGATTCAATTTAACTAATTTTCAGGAGTAAAACAGCCCAGAATTATCTGCACAATCTTGAACCAAAATAGTTTTTACAGGAAGAAAAAGTAGACTTGAAGACCTTGACAGAAAGATGAGAAGCAGCTGGATACAGGTAAAGCACACCTCTTTACTATAAAACAAATCATACAGGACTATTTCCCCAGTTATAGGGGAGACATCACCACTCCTGCTTTGTATGACCTGGCACATAATCCCCCCACTTGGCTACTACATGACATCTATTTCTGAGAGAAAAGCTCAGCTGTTCTACACTTGCATTGCTGGCTCTAATGGAGTTACCTAAGTTTACAGTGTTCAGCAATCCAATTCCATACATTCATGTTACACTCTTCTCAACTACAGCTATTTCTAAGCAGTGTAGTACCTGCACGATTAAGAGACATTTAGTTTTGTTAACTGCGTATAAGTTTGCTTTCTGTGCCAAAGTGTAAAACCAACTTGCAGAATAAGTCAGAATAGAGTTTAACATAAGTTCAAATCTGATTATGACGTCAAAAATATTTTCATGATGACAGATTTCAATACAACCCAAGAATACATTGCAGAAAGACTGTTACGAAAGAGGAAAAAAGTGTTTAAACAAAAGCTTCAAAAGTTAGTCAGAATGGGAGCAATACCAGCAGAAAATAGTTCAAGTGATTTATAACGTCTCCTTAGAAATCAATACTTATTTTACAACTCGGCCAATACCTGTAAATCAAGCTAAGTAGTCCTAAACCATTTACTTGCTTAATTGATAAGGAGAGCTCTGCTATACAAACATTATCAAAATACAGCAGTTCTTTACAAAGCTTCTCAGACTACTTCAACACTATGACTTAAAAAATTATTTGATTCATCCTATATCATCAGCATTGTTTCAGAACTACATTAGAGAAAAAAAATACAGACACAGTATTTCCATCTGCTTTAAATTACCTGCTAGCCATAGTAAGTTGCTCCTTTCCTTTTTCAGTTTCTATATTTTGTATCATTAAATTACATGTTAATGGTCATTCAAGCCACAGTTAACGAAGCTGGAAATTTTTTTCCAGACAATCTCATTCAGAAATTTCCCTCCCTCCCTCTCTCTCTGCATTTATATAGGTTTTTAAAGGAAAACAAACATACTTTCTAATTCACCACTGCATACTTTTTTTCCTTTTCTTAGTGAAAAGCAATTCATATTTATCCTTGAAAGAGCATCCACATGAGAAAAGAAAAACAGTCATCTGGTGCAAAATATATAAGAGATGGCACTTAAAGTGAGTTTTCTTCAGTGGGATCAAATGGCTTAAAGGATGACATTCACTGATATTGAAGTGACGAAAGGCTAAAAGGATGAATAGAAGTTGAAATTTCCTGCAAAAATATTTCAACAACAAATCCATCGCATTTACAGATTCTTAATTTAGAGTGAAAAAAAGTTCATATAAAAGGAGTAAGATTAGTCAGCTGACTCCATTTATTGTCTGAAAGCAAAGCTTAAGTTCCTCTATTTTGTTCTAAAATCAATCCTTTTTTTGAAAGGGCCACTATAAAAATGTCTAACACAGTCAGTATCATTTATGTCAATATAATTGCTATTTTAAGTCTCCTGGTTTTTTGGCTAGACTTGGCTAAATTATTCTTGATACAATCACAGCTGTACTTTCACCAACTTTATTTTTATCAGAAAGAAATATTTAAGTCATGTAGTTATTTGTACTAGATAGAAAAATAAGTCATAAGACTCAAAATAATCCAAAGTCTAAAAAATTACTGTCCTATTTCCTTCAAAATCTGCTTTATCATTCAAGCTGAACTTCATTATAATTCAAGACTAGAAACTTATTCTTAAATCTTAATCTATTCCACCTTCAAACCTAATGCCCTATTAACTTTTACCATCTGAAGTGTCATGTTTTTAAACATTTAGTTTTCACTAGATGTTAATGATGAAAAACTGCCTGGTCATTGACTGGTTTTGGATTTCTCTATACATGGCCTAGCTAGAAACACATAGCTTTTAAATAACTAAGAGTACATAAGACAAGTTGTCTTGCTTTTTAAGAAAAAAATAATTTTTGTGGAAGTACTCACTAATATAGGAAACCGAAGCTAGAATTAAAACCTAACTATTTAGAATGAAAGGGATTTGTTTTTTCTTTTATTTGGCAAGGGGGGAGGGGGGAAAGCAAGGATGGTAGAGACAGAACAACAACTGTGGAAATGTAAAGTAAAATGAAGCATCTCCATTCCTAAATCTGCTCTAGAGGATATGCAAAGCAATATTTTTGAGTGCCATCACCCGAAAACATCACAAATATTTTTGGAATAAATTGTAAATGAAGTTGACACTAAAGTAAGTTGATCTCTTTTCCTCTTAGTTTGTTTCTAAACCTGAAATCAAGGCATAGTCAACATTATTATCACTTATACACGCTATTACTCATTCTTACTGATGAGTCCTCAAGCATTGAGCTGATGAAAACGTTAGCAAAAGGTTTCTTGTATTCCGTCTCCCCGAAGAAGTAGCAGTACTGTATGACAAGCCAGAGAAAAGTTCTTCCCAGTTTCTCTTCCCCATCAAAACAAAGTTCATTTTCACACTCTCTCTGCCTGCAGGTCAATGCTTGATCTATTTTGATTCCTATTTCCTCAAGAACTTCTGCAGATTCTATGCAATTTCAGTATCTAGTGGTTCCTCACAGCAGAAGAGACCAGTCAGACAAGACTATACCATGCGGCCTCTATGGAGCAAAGAAGAATTCCTCACCAGTGGTTGGAATGGCACACTGGAAAACAAGTCCATTTCTTGCTCATAATTGTCTCTCTACTTTCCAGGCTTGTTTAAGAGAAGGAAAGGCATGGAGCCTTCCAAACAAGTATGCAGCTATGCAGAAAAGAAGTATTAGTGAAAAGCACACGCTGAAGACTCCCAACTTGGTATTTTTATGTACAGCATTTTTCATTTTACGGAAGGCCTTAACTACAAATCATCTCTGGAAGTTTAATGGTAAATGCTAATTTTCTAGAATGAAAAAAGGAAACTCCAACCAGAAGCTTGTCTATTCATGGAATTTTCAGTAACTATAGAAGAACTTAAGCCACTTCCCCAGAAATATCATACTACCTTGAAGTAAATTCTCTTCCCTTCCTTTGGCAAAAATGATCCAGATTTTAACCAAAAAAATAAAATTCATATTCAAACTAAGGCTTGATCACTAAGCTTCTTCTCTTTTTTTTTTTTTTTTTGAGATTATAGGAGCAAACCCATGTAGTAAGCAAAGAAGGTGGCACAGTCTCTCTTGCTCAAATCACACCACTTGACAGTCCAAGTTTATTCTCAAAGCTCAGCCTGAGATGAATCTAGGATAAGTTTGCAGTGGCCCACTGGGACACTTTCCAACAACCTACAGGTATCTGTCATACNGACTATTCTGGGCCTTGCTCAAGTGGGTTTTGAATATCTCCAAGGAATTAGACTCCTCAACCTCTGTGGGCAACCTGTTCCAGTATTTGACCATCCTTACAGCAAAAGAAGTGTTTTCTTATGTTTAATGGAATTTCTTATGTTTCAGTTTGCGCCTATTGCCTCGTCTTTTCACGAGGCACCACTAAGAATATGCCTGCTCAGTCTTCTTTACTCCCTACCATCTGGTATACATGCACATTCATAAGATTCCCCTGAGCCTTCCCCAGGCTAAACAGTTCTAGCTGTCTGCTTCTCTTAGTATGACAGATGGTCCAGTCCTTTAATCATCTTAGTGGCCTTTTGCTGGACTTGCTCCAGTATGTCCATGTCTCTCTCGTACTGGGGACCCCAGTACTGGACCCATCACCCCAGATGAGTCTCACCAGTGCCAAGTAGAGGGGACAGATCACCTCCCTTGAGCTGCTGGTGACGCTCTTTCTAATGGAGCCCAGTATGCCATTGGCCTTCTCTGCCACAAAGGCACATTGCTGGCTCATGTTCAACTTGTTGTCTATCAGGACCCCAGGGCCTTTTCTGCAAAGCTGCTTTCCACCCAGTCGATTCCAACGACGTACTTGTTATTCTGCCGCAGATGCAGGACTTAGCATGAGGTTCCTGTTGGTGCTTTTCTCCAGCCTGTCCAGCTCTGAACAGCAGCACACCCATCTATTTTATCAACCACTCGTCCTAGTTTTGTATTGTCTACAAACTTGCTGACTGTGCATTCTGTCTCATCATCCAGGTCTCTAACAAAGATGTTAAACAGTACTGTCCTCAGCATCAGCCTCTAGGATACACCATTAGTGACCAGCCTCCAACTGGGCTTCATGCTGCTGACCGCAACACTTTAAGCCCAGCAGTTCAGTCAGTTTTCAGTCTACCTTAATGTCTACTTGTCTAGGATACACCTGGAGAAAACACACAGGCACATGACAAACAGCAGTGAAGATGTATCTAATTTTAAATTTCCTATAAACAGTCCCACAAAAAAAAGACTGAATACACTTTTTCCCCTAGTCTCTAATCTATCTATCAAGATACTTAAAGTCTGTGCAGTTCCTGAAGTAAGAAAACTGTAGTATCTCCATTAGAGACCCGCAAGAAAATTGATGTCCTGGTAAAAGCATACAATTATATTGCTTTGTCCTAAAGCATCTCTTTTCCACTCCTCCCATTAAATACAGTAAGGTGAATCCTGTGGCTCTTCAACCTGAACATTCAAATACCAGTCCAACACCTGTATTTTCTAATTATGATTATCCAGTTGGATCTAATCTTCTGGACAGCTACACTAGTCAATGTTCTTAAAAAGCTTTTGCTTCTGTTTGGCAACTAGAATACGTGTTTATTTTAAGAGTACTTAAATTGTAACTATTTGCTAGATTTGCCTCTTTTACAATACTTAGTTTATTCCACATTAAATGGGAGATGTTAACTCCTACTGTTCCAGCAATTCATCATACAAAAGTACACAGGTATATCTGTTCAGAATTTTTCACCTCCAACAAAAATTCCCCTTACCTGATGAGTCAGCCAAACAAGGATCTTTGTCAAGACCTCAAGTTTGGGGCATGAAGAACTGTCTTAAGAAAAAAAAATCTGTGATACCTAATATGATAGAGAAAGAGGATTAAAGGAAAACCGAGAAGGCTTCTTTCTTCAACATATGTTAAAATTATTTTGAAAATTCAGCAGTTGAGAAAATAGTAGAAATCTTAAGTCAAGGAACACACATAAATCACATATAAGTAGAACTGAAAAAAAAAAAATTACTGAGCACTTGTGTGCAACTTCACGTTAAATAATTACCTCAGGCCTTGAGGTAGGTACAGGTCTGTATCATGCACGTCAGTTTATATATATATTCAGTCTCTCAAACAAATGTGCCTAGTTCTGACTACTACTGTAAAAATCTCCATTTTTATATGAAAAATTAAATAAAAAAATGAGCTAATTTGGTGGCGTATTGCAAAATACACCATTAGCTAAGAGAAAAATTAAGAATGATCTGAGTAAGCTATATACAAAGAACACATTCATAGAATACTGAGATATTATTCTGAGGCACATTTTAAGACTATTCTATGTTCAACACAGCTTCCAGTACACCAGTTTTAAATCCATAGAATTAAAAATGATGTCTTAACTTGTGAGGAGACAGTACAGAACATTTTGCTTTGCAGACTAAAACATTTAGCAGTGGACAACCTATTTGCTGAAGTTTTCAAATACTTTTTCAAAGTTCAATTTCAATCTAGGTAGCAAATAGCATTTATGCTTTGCTTTGTGGGTTTTTTTTTGTTTGGTTGGGTTTTTTGGGGGGGTTTTGTTTGTTGTTTTTTGTATGTTTGTTTGTTTTTTTTAACAATAGCACTCTTAAAAACCAGTAAGCACAAGTATCTCTAGCAATTAATGCACTCCTCTTCCCCTAACACAGTCAAGGAAAGGTTCTAATAAAGAGGACAGATTTTGATACCTAGCTTTCTGTTCCGCTTTCAGCAGACCCTCTCCCTAATTCTAATCTATCCTTAAAGAGAACTTCCATGGCTTTCTTCTTACAGTTTAAGGGTCAGAAAGACCGTGTACAATACAGCTTCCAAGACAACATCTCTTCCATGAAAGTGTAAAGGTAAAAAACGTGCTAAAAATGATAAAAAACATTTAAAATGAACAAGATCAGTGCATACTAACAGAGCTACGTACATTTCAGAAATGTCTCCTTTTACAGATAAAAACTTAAATAGACGCTTGCACTTGTTAGTTTGCCATAGGGTTTTCATTAAATTCCTAATATACTTCCTATATTTTTGTGCAATCTTCAATCACAGAACCAGGATATAAAACGCACTAGAACTCAATGCAGTTTCCAATGAGTTAATTGAAGTGCTGTTAAAAATGGAACATTAGTGGCACCAGTGTATCATAATAAAAGGAGGAACATATCGCCCCGGTCCCGCACATAAACGTTCCAAAAAGAAGCAAAAAGCAGTAATGGACTGATTACCGAAGTATTAAGTAAACATAAATCCCCTTGTACTTACTAGGAATTAGACTTACTTTCCATTCCATTACAAAAAAATGCAAGAACTGACACAAGCTGATCATCTGAGTTTCTCAGGTCACGTAAAAAAAGAAAACTTTAGTTTTCAATGCTTTGTGAATATCTGCAAGGAAAGCCATACAAGCTGCCTCACAAGGCTCTTAAGCTACATTACATAGAAGATTCATGTCTGCTAATACTATACTATACTTCAGAAAACAAGATATGAAATGAGCTGTTAATGCTGAAGCTCTCTAAGCCATACCCCCCATACATGTTGAGAAGTGAAATTTGCATTGTAGGTTCAGCTTCCACCCTGTTCCAGTTGCCTGAAAATAGACAAAAATTACCCAAAAATAAGCTATACCATCCACTGTACTACATGGTTCCTGTTTGAAAGCAATGTAGTTCTCTTTAGAAAACAAGCATAAGAGAGGTATAAACTGAGGTGAAGGTGTAACCACCAGGAAATTCAGCTGTTTCAACATCTGATACAGCCTACTGGGGCTCTCAGATAGCAGGTAATGCAGCATTTATAAAGGCAAGCACAAGTGTATAAGAAGGCGGCAAGCACAAGTGTGTAAGAAATGACCAGCTATGCATTATAGCCCCTGAGCTGTCATGCAATAAATCAGTGACTTGAATTAGAAAGTCAAATTAAACAAACTACTTCAAGTATGCTTATTTTCACAGAGATTGAAAATTCCATTGTGATAAGAGACAGACTTGCAAAAATAGTCTTTCACAGCTCTCTAATGAACAGGATGAGCTTAGGTGTTGATTCTGCATATAACTTGAATCAACTATTTCCTCCTGTTACAGACTGGTTTAGCATATACTTGCAACTCCAACTCAATGTCCTTGAGCTGGGAGAGGTGTGGCAGTACCAACACCCAATCAAAACCCCTTTTCAATTCTGGGATATTAACCTCTACCAGTCAGGTTATGTCAGAAACAACCACTACAAATCTGTAGCGCAGTTAGCTTTAGGCAATTTCCTAAGACAGTTAAATCTTGAGAAGCATACTGAAGGGGGAAAAAAAAAAAAAAAGAAAGAAAGAAGGAAAACCAAAAAGATTTAGTGACAGATGTACAAATTCCCCAATCTACCTCCTGGTGAGAAAGAATCCCATTTACCCTCTAACCACCTATCTAGAATACAGTTGACACATCTGTTATATGATTAGACCTTAAATTGCTGCAAGGAAAACAGGATAGGCCAAAGGGCTACTCCAAGCTGTTTTTTAGTCTCCAAGCTGCATTTCCTTACAGATTTATTTCTTGAATATTTGCATATTTGATTTGAGCCTTTCAGGTATAGAGATCCCTAGAGGAATTTAAGGTAGTATGTTTCTATTGCATTTGTTTGTGCATTGTGAACAATGCACTGGAAAGTTCTCAGAGCTGAGCAACTGACTTTGCATTGAGAAGATAACAGTAGTTTGCCCTTGGCAAAACAAACAAACAACATAGCAGAGACCTTCACTCTACAAGAACTGTCCCATATACAAACAAATGAATTTTCTCTCAGCAGAGTGATATTAAGTAGCAACACCTAAGCGGAGAAACAGGGTGAAAAAGGCAGTCATCTTACAGACTTGTATTATTGTTTTTGATGAATCATCAAAATTAATGTTTTTAAGTAGTATATGATTTCAAGATGCATTTTCCTCTTCTTTTGAGAACTACAAGGGCTTTTTTGGGCAACATCCAGAAATAGAATACATACCTTTAATGAATTTTATGACAAAACAACTGCATTTCCTACTTTTTTAAATCCTTAAAAGGTAAGAATGCAATTATTTCAGAACATAATTAAACCAAGTATAAATCCTGAAGGAAATAATCAAGTTTTGTGCTGCATATTCCCTAAGTCAGCTTTAGGAAATCAAACTTGAACCCCTCTTTTAGAGTCTTGACAATATGAATAAAATGCTGCTGCTCATTTAAATATTTTCAAACTTTTCTTAATTTGCTAACTGACAGAACTCCCTGAAAAATATTAGTGCTTGTTTTTATTTTCACTTTTTTGTCTTTTTTGCCAGGCTTTTGGGAAGCCACTACAAAATGGCATGGTACACATTCACTGCGCTTACATTCATAGCATTCAGTGTAATCAATGTTATAGCTCACCACACTGACTACATAAAAGGACTGGGCAACTATAGTTATATAAGCTGGGCCTCTAAAGAGCTCTTGCTAGTAGCGAAACGTACTGGTTTGCATAACAGCAAGTAAAACTTCTTCGCTTTTGACACTGGTGCCAGTGAAGGTAAAACGTCGAGGCGGCCCTACGTTCAGCACCACGGAGACCGACAGCCGCACCACGGAGACCGACAGTCGTTCCCCGATTGTCGCGCCCCACGTTCAGCACCATGGAGACCGACAGCCTCTCGCCAATTGTCGCGCCCTGCGTTCGGCACCTCGCAGAGCGACAGTCGCCCGCCGATTGTCACGTCCTACGTTCAGCACCACGGACAGCGGCAGGATGTCACCCTCCCCAGCCTCCGCAGCAACGGAGCAACACGGGGCAAGAGAAAAATTCAACACCGTTCCTACACAAGCGACAGGCAAAGCGTCAGACAACGCTTCGCTTCACAAGTCTTCCAAGAAAAGCATGTACAGCCATAGACTTCACTGAAATATCAGTTCTTGTAGATAAACTTGAGATGACTTTCAGTTCTTTGGCAAACTACTGGTGCTTTATGCTTCCCAGACAAGAGAGTTTTCTTTATTTATTTCTGTACACTTAAACAAATTCTTCCCTTTTCTGTAAGAACCTGTAAGAATCTCTTTTCTATACATGTGAACAGAAGAGGCTCAAGAATTAGTAGCAAATCTAGAGTCAAAGAGATCATGTCAGCCAGGACTTCAATAAAATTTTCTTTAAGGGGCCACATTTACCAGAATTTCATATAGGCACATACAGAAGCATACATATTTTATAGTGAGAGGACATGTTACTTCTGTCTCCAACTTTGCCAAACTAACAGCTTTCTGAAAGCAGGAAATTTAGTTTCCCTCAGGAACACAGAGCATAGGCCCATAAGAAAAAAAAATTAAGTTGCCATTAGAGAAAAAGGTCTATTACACAAACAGCTACGTCCAAAAAAAAATCTGGGATTTGCAATATAGTTTATTCTACAGCATCAACTCATAGCTATGGAAAATAATACAAACCAACAGAAGCTAAACTTGCTTCAGGCTTTTCACTTGTACAGAAAGTGCAAGGATACTTAATATAGCATAGCCTGCCCAAATATAAATTACAAGAATTACAATCTCATGCATTAAGTATTTGGAGGTAAGGCAGAATATACCCAACACACCAAATTGTGAATGGTCTACCCTGTAGATTGAAAAGGTACACATGGCAAAGTGTGAAGCACAGCATGGAAATAAAGAAAAGCAAGACAAGAATCATGGGAGTAGGGAGAACGGCCACAGAATGTTCCCAGACCAGCTCAAAGAACACAAACTGATCTTCATGTCAAATTCCAGTCTCTGTTTTAGGACACATTTTTGCAAAGTCTATCTCAGCATAAAGCAAATGGTCGTATGCTTTTAAAAAGAAAAAAAAAAAAAAGGACCAATTTTAACGACATAAGAACTTAATGGAACAATAAGTTAACTTTATAATGTTAGATACAATATGGAAAGCTAGTGAACAACCCAACCAAATAATGGATAAAAAGTTTCAAATAAAGCTTTACCACTCAGTGGCACAACACAAAAAGTATTTTTTTTAAATAAGTAATATAAGTAGTATACGTTACTTATGTTGGCAATACAGGTTAATGTTGGAAAGACAGACATACATAGATTTTCAAGGTGTTTCAACATCTTTTTTTTTTAGCCTGTCTAAATATATCCTTGATTACTTACTACTACCAGCTACAAATAAACTGTATTTTTTAAAGAAATAATTTACCGCTATTTTCATTTGTCAAATTTTAAAAGGACAGAGATAGTCATAGGAGATTACTGAAATACATTTTAGTACAACCTATCCAAACATATCAGCATCCATACTGCAAAATACTAGGTCTGAGAAGGCAGTGTCAGACACCCTTTACTAAAAGTTATAGCTTTCAGTCATGTTGTGAGCAAAAACATTGTTCAATTAAAAATCTCTGGATTATAGCACACCTGTTTTCTAAACACAATACAATTCAGGTTTCTAGAAACAAAATTTTAGGAAACTGGCTGGAAAGATTACTCTAATCTCATAGAAATGAAAAGCAAGTATTTCTTATAATCACCTCATACTTCTTTTAACTAAAAGGTTGTCTTTTCATTTAATGGGAGCATCTTGAACAAGAAGGACTTCATGAACTTTTTAACAGTAGCTATTTTTAAAGGTTGTCATTTTGAGCCTAGTCAAGTGACAATCTCAGCAAAAGGTTGTTCTTCCTCATAGCCTTCTACATTCAGTTAAAAAAGCCTGACCAAGGAAACAGAACCAGGTAATATGCATTAAATAGGACAAGATGGTGAATATTTTTAGACTGTTTCTGTTTCTTCTGGTGATTTTTGGAATGCAATGCCTTTGGTTATTGGTATGACATCAGTCATTAGAAGAATACATAGAAGCCTGGCTTACTACTGCCAAACTTTTATCAGCCATGAGACATACACATCCGATTTTATAATGTTATGTTGAGATTTGCTGGGTTTATTTAGCAGTAAGTCTGCAAACAGTAAGAAAAAGTTAGTGACTATTTAATGTAATGTCCCCCTCCTCCACACAGTTAACAGGAAAGTAAAGTTTTCAATGGAGACTTGGAGAGTGGCGTGGGGAAACAATAGTATCACTGACAAAATTACTATTTTTATCAAAGCCAAAGCCTGAGTTTAGAGAATGAGATATTGAAAGAATTTTAGTGGTTAGAAGCAACTTAAGGTTGGAAGTTACCGTACCAATACAATGACTTATGACAAATAACATTTCTACACATGTATTAGATGCAGTATGCATCTAATCGTACTTCTAGACATTAAAAAAATAAAAGTATGTGTGACCAATAAGTTGCATGGCAATACAGAAATATCCATATACAGTGCTGCTACTAAATAAGAGTTTTACAGTGTTTGAAGAAAGACGAAACCACTATGACTAAGATTAAATTGCAATCTGACTTTTTCTAAAGAAGTGGTAAGACTCATCATTTTGAAACAACCTCTTTGCACTTTCATGGTATTTCAGATACTAAAAAAAAAAAAAAAAAAAAAAAAGGACTGTCTTCTGCTGATACATTCTTGTAAGACTTGACAAATCAAAACTCCTTGCAGGACTGAGTACTTCCAAGTGCTGTGTCCATGCTCATTTACACATGTAGAAAGAAATTAATCTATAAATACCTTGTACAACTACATAGAGTTCAACCATTGATTTTCTTTTTCAAATATACATAAAAGATTTTCCCGTTTACAACTTTTGCACCTGGAGCAAAGCATTTCAGTATTATGTTTTTCACTCTGAACTGACAGTTTCTTGATTTTACCTAAATCAAGATGATAGCAAAAGCCTTCTTTCATAATGCAGTACTTATCTGAAAACTGTAACAACAGCAGCAAAAACCAACAATTTCGAACTAAATTTAAAATATTTCTTCATTTTTTTTCCATAGGATTTATATCATCATATGTAAAAAAGCAGCTAAAGGTTGACAGATTTTAAACTTTATGGATGTTGTCATATCAGGATTCATTTATGGCCTGCATGTTCTTTCTTCTTTTTAAATTTTGACTTGTTGATAACATTGAACTTTGTACTAAAATCCTTGTCTTTCAGATTCTCTTTAAATATCCTTAACGTAATGATGTATCAGATTTAACAGCTGAAGTACATAGCAGAGCGATAACATCTAACAGTTTTCCAGCCCCCTGAAATTCTATATTATTTAATTATAGCAATAAATAGAGTGAGAGGATACATATAGCATCATCTAGGTTGGAAAAGACCCTTAAGATCATCAAGTTCAACTGTAAACCCAACACTGCCAAGTCCACCACTAAACCATGTCCCTAAGCACCATGTCATATTATTCATCCTCTCCTCCAATTTATTTGCCTCTTCATTTTGATCATTCTTTTGGATGTTTGTAAAATGTGGAAAAAAAAAAATCCAAAACCCCAAAACAATGTCAGAGAAGCTAATATATGCACAAACATCTTAAAGAGGCATTTTAGACTAGTAGCTTATGTGAATGTGCGATCATTTTTTCAACATCACACTTTCAATTACACACACATACAGAAAATATCTTTAGAACATTAAGCTGCCAGTGGTCTCAGAAGAACTCTGAGTTAGTAGTCAACCATTAAGACTATGCGGGTGGAGAGGAAAGGAATTTCATTTGAGTAATTCTTTTTTAATATTAAAAAGATTTCATTCTTGTCCTACTTCTTTCTTCTTGATGTCTTGTGACAAAAGACCGTAAAGTCATTGACCTAATTCACATGTACCACAACACTGAGCTCTAAAATATACCCTTATCAGGTCCATATAGCACTCCTGCAGTCATACCTTATAGTTGTGCACTGATAATGAATGGAAGAAGCATTTGAGGGATACATGGTCCTGAGGTCTTCATAGTATCAGAATAATTAACTTTTTTCAACTAGTCCTGATTGGGAAAAACCAGCATTAAACAAGAGTTCCCAGCCTTCATATCAGGACTGACAATTTTTTTTTTTTTTTTTTTTTTTTTTTTTGGTGCTCTCTTTTTTTTTTTTTTTTTTTTTTTTTTTAAGGTCCCTGATCTCTTCTTTCCGAGACAAAGAGCATATTAACTAAACAACCAAATTTCATAATTTTTGTCCTACAAAACATGGAAGGTAAGAAAGACCTCTTCAGGTCTAAATTAGAAGCCACAGCTGCTTTAAAGCTATTTTAAGTGCTTCAATTAGCAAGTATTCAGATAAAGACAATAACTGCTGATTTTATTTAAGGTCTGAAGAAGATTTTGAGAGCCTGAAAGCTCTACTTAGTTTTTCCGAACTATACCAGATGGTATTAAAGACATGTCATTTTTACCCAGTCCCATCTTTGTCCTTATACCATCATGGGTACAAAAAACTTCTCTTCGGTGAATATCCCTTGCTAAGACCACAACTACTGCAGAATGAGGACACAGTCAGAACACCACATGGACAGAGTCAGAAAGGGAAGATGGAGAGACTATACTAGCATGATTTAAAAAGAAAAAAAATCTTAAGATGCTTGCTTCAGAAATATTGTGTCTCTAACTTTCTCAGTTCCTACCTTCAGTCTCTCCCTTCTTAGAGGAATTACTTCAGCTATCTTTGGATTAATTAACACAAACCAAAATTAAATATCTCCAGAGATAAAGATTTTTCTTATTACATTCAATAAAGAATTGAATATCTAATACTACATTTTCATATCTTCCAGTCCTTGAAAACTATTTTTTATGTAATAACAAAACATAACATTTATTTCCACATTACCAGTCAGAAGCATATGCAAAAATTTTGACATTCAAATATGTACTCAAATCACACCCGCCTCAAAATTTCAGTTCTTTTCATGCAATCCTAGAACTGTTAGCAAACACTGGCCTGCTGCCAATGTTAACACACATTGGAAAGATGACATAAGGTTGCTTAAAAAACTAAAACCCAAGTTTTTACAAAACTGTTAATGGCATCAACTACCACATGGTGACAGCTAACATCAAAACAATTCTAGAGGGTTTTTTAGATTCTCATTTCTTTCCTATTTTTAAGGGCTCTTCTTTTAAGTTTTCTAATAATCCTATGCACAATGAACCTTCTGCAAGAGGTCTAGTTGTTTTGTTTCCTGAGGCAGAATAATTCCAAATAAAAACTGACAAAGTTTCACTGGGAACATTTTGTTAAGAATCATTAATATAACTTAAACCTTATAGCTCTTACTTCCATAGCACTGCATTCTGTGATAGCTGAGGGAAACCTTTAACCACCCCAGCAAGAAAACCCACACAATAAGAAGCATAAGCATATGAATTAAAGATAATCAAATTTGCCCTTTATTCTTTGAAATAAGTTTACTATCTACACCCCCAAGCAACTCACTGGGCTAACTACTACATTAACATCTATTCTCTAAGTACTTCTCTCCAAAGCAGGAAGACAGAAAGGAAAACAAAGGAGAAATTCAATTCCCCNGCAGAGTTGAGAACAGAACTCTGGAGTCAGGAGTCCCAGCTTCTAATTTCTTGTTTACTGAAGCATGCTGCTCCTGGGATAACTTTGTTGCCTTAGCCTTTGAACTGGCTGAGTGTTTTGGAACCTTTCCAGAACTGAACTATTCAGCTTTAAGCACATACCAAGGGAAAACATCAGAGTTTTGTAGAGTTTTTTTCTTTTTATTAAATAGATAGAAACTATCACTGTAGGGTATCTATCATCTGCATGGCACTTCCAGACTCTCTTTCGAGTTAATGTAAAATTTCTGCAACCAATATCATGCAGCCAATATCATGCAACAAAATCAATGCTGAAGACTCTCACTGCATAATCCCAGCACGGATCATGCAGTTATTCCATAGAAGTCGAAAGATTTATGTTGATGTCACAAAGCTTGCACAACAGACTTCACAGACGCATTTAAGGATATGGATTTCTCAATCACAAATGCTCAAGCTGCAAACTACAGCGTGCACACACACAAAAAAAACCCGCTTGAACATGTACTCTTCTGGCAACTGTAAAAAACTAATCCCATTCTCCCCCTACTGATGTAAGTTTAGCAGCAACTGGCTTTTTGTTTTCTCTTCCAGCTGTCTTATGCAAACTAATAAAATATATATGCATATTTTCATCTGCAGCAGGCATAATTCAACACTACCTTAGCAATCCAGCATGCAGTAGTACAAACACATATATGCAATCTCATAATCTCAGTTTATTTCTTGTCGGCTTTAATGTTTGTGTCAGATGCTACTTTATCCCCAAACTGGTACACAGATCTTTCAAAACACCTAAAAATAAGGAGCTTATATTGAAGAGGAAGACCTAAAATTGCTTCAGTTACAATTTACTGCAGTTTTTGAACATGACATAGAGTATCATCTTATTTTTTAAAGCTGCATTTCTAACTACTTGTTTTACCTTCCCCTGTGAATTAAGCATATTAAAGTTAAATCAAGTAAGTCTTTCCCCCCCAAAAAAAGTAAAAATATAGTTAAGCACTTCAGAAGTGTTGTGCTTAGTGAAATAGATTTGTATCTTATTTTGCCTCACTCTGAACTACTGATTAAATCTGGTTATTAAAAAAATTTCACCTTTTTCTTTGTGTTCCTATATTGTTTTGACTGAAACATCAGATTGACTCTAAGTAATGTGAAAACATAACAGAGGAATCCTAATTTGGGAATTTTACATTCACTTCATGAGTGACCTGCATCTTCTGTGGGGAAAGCATTTTCTTCTGCTGCTACTCACAGCTTGCAATACAAACTGTAGAAGGATATGCAAAAATAAACTATTGAGTCACATTTCTTTTGTCAGAAGACAGAAGCTGTCTGGATAGCTTAACTATGTGCATCCCTTTGGCAATGCCCCATGCATATTTAGGTTTCCTTTTACTATACTATATTGGTAGGTTTGTTTTGACCTGGTAAAGCACCTGACTTCAGCTCTAAATCCACTGAGAGACTTAATGTATCTTCAAGGCAGTCTTAGAGAAGAGTTGGAAGACAAAAAAATAAATAAATGGAGAAAACAGTGGGAAGGTGTGTGAGAAGGGTCATATGTAAGATATTAAACAATTTGAGAAGCACAATTAAGAAGTGGTATTCTTAACAAGAAGTTCCTAGATCCCTGAGGAGGAATTCTACACACGTAAGTTAGTAAGCATTTGACAAAGCTAGAACAGCAGAATTTGGTCAAAAGTCCTTCACAGAAATATCCTAATATCTTTTTTGCATCAGCTTATTGCCAGAAATCTTCTGCAAAGTGAAGTTAATTCTTCTCTGACAGCTAACTCTTGCTTACAGAAATTAAGAATCGTGTTTTGTATTTTTCCCCTGTAGCTGGCGTCCTTTCTCAAAGATATTTCTTCAGCCATCTATCAAATCAGGCTTCAGATTCTAGAGCAGGTTAGAAAGTTTAGATTATACTTCACCCAGAAGTTTCTATGCTTCTTTTAAGCCTCCCTTTCTGCAAGGTCAAGTAACAAACAGAAATGTAGGACCCAAGCCCTCTAACTACAAAATTGTCAAAGTTTTCACCTCTACCTCAATGAAATTAATGCTATAGAATACTTTTTACCTTAATCTTTAAATTCTTAATTTTATTGTTGCAACAGATGTAAGAGAAGCATTTTATTACACATCCTGTTTTACATCTAAAAATACTGTTCTTCACTCCAGACCTTCACTCAGTACAAAGATCAGCCAATTTTCCAAGTTTTCTCCCTAAAACTTGAAAACAGAACACAAACACGCAAACTAAAATATCACCAGAATCTGCAAGTCACTGAGAAACAAATACAAGATTCCAGTCCTGAAAAAGTCTAATTCACATGTAAACTCCTTGTACAAGCACATAGTTTACAGTTATTTTAAATACACAAGCAGAAGACAACTCATAGCTTTTATTTTCACTGCCCTGGAGTCTTTGGCAGGACAGACATGCACACAATTTGTAGAATTTTAGAAGAACTCTACTGTGGATCATAAAAAAAACTTAGGAAAAAACACAGTATTCACTTTCACTCTCTTCATGTTTTCCAATACAGAAGTTCAAAATAGTCCAGCACCACGCATTTAAATCCATATTTAACTCGCATCCACCTCAAGACATCTGACACATAATAACTCAGAGAGCACAGGGCACATGCCCGGCGATGTGGAACTCATGGGTACATACAAATGACTTCACAACAGACATGGAACACTGTTTCTGAAATCAACTATGAACTGCTGGGCAAATTCCTAAAGAAAGAAAGGGAAATGTATCAAAGGACACACACACACACACAAATAAAAATTATTCTTTGCAAGTATTACTTTGCATATGCACTAGGCCTTAAGTTAAGTCTAAAACACATTTATGGTCTCCAGGTGCTTTTTGCACTTTTTGGGGATCACAAGCCCGTAGTAATATCTTTAATATTTTAATTATAGAATCATAGAATGGTTTGGGTTGGAAGGGACCTTAAAGATCATCTAGTTCCAACCCCCCTGCCATGGGCAGGGACATCTTCCACTAGACCAGGTTGCTCAAAGCCCCATCCAACCTGGCCTTGAACACTTCCAGGGATGGGGCATCCACAACTTCTCTGGGCAACCTGTTCCAGTGCCTCACCACCCTCATAGTGAAGAACTTCTTCCTTATATCTCATCTAAATCTACCCTCTTTCAGTTTAAAGCCATTACCCTCTGTCCTATCATTACATGCGCTTGTAAAAAGTCCCTCTCCACCTTTCTTGTAGGCCCCCTTCAGGTACTGGAAGGCTGCTATAAGGTCTCCCCAGAGCCTTTTCTCCAGGCTGAACAATCTCTACTCTCTCAGCCTTTCTTCATAGGAGAGGTGCTCCAGCCCTCTGACCATCTTTGTGGGCCTCCTCTGGACTCACTCTAACAGGTCCATGTCCTTTTTATGCTGGGGGCCCCAGAGCTGAATGCAGTACTCCAGGTGGGGTCTCATGAGAGCGGAGTAGAGGGGAAGAATCACCTCCCTCAACCTGCTGGTCACACCTCTTTTGATGCAGCCCAGGATACGGTTGACTTTCTGGGCTGCAAGTGCACACTGCCAGGTCATGTTGAGCTTCTCATCAACCAACACCCCCAAGTCCTTCTCCTCAGGGCTGCTCTCAATCCATTCTCTGCCCAGCCTGTATTTGTGCTTGGGATTGCCCCGATCCATGTGCAGGACCTTGCACTTGGCCTTGTTGAACTTCATGAGATTCACACGGGCCCACTTCTCAAGCCTGTCAAGGTCCCTCTGGATGGCATCCCTTCCCTCCAGGGTGTCAACCACACCACACAGGTTGGTGTCATTGGCAGACTTGCTGAGGGTGCACTCAATCCCACTGTCCATGTCGCCAAAGATGTTAAACAGTGCCGGTCCCACTACTGACCCCTGAGGAATGCCACTCGTCACTGATCTCCACCTGGACATCGAGCCATTGACCGCAACTCTTTGAGTGCAACCATCCAGCCAATTCCTTACCCACAAAGTGGTCCATCCATCAAATCCATGTCTCTCCAATTTAGGGGCAAGGATGTTGTGCAGGACAGTGTCAAGTGCTTTGCACAAATCCAGGTAGATGACGTCGGTTGCTCTTCCCTTATCCACCAATACTGTAACACCATCGTAGGCGGCCACCAACTCTGTCAAGGACAATTTGCCCTTTTTGAAGCCATGCTGGTTGTCACCAATCACCTCTTTATTTTCCATGTGCCTTAGCATAGTTTACAGGAAGATCTGCTCCATGATCTTGCCAGGCACAGAGATAAGACTGACTGGCCTGTAGTTCCCCAGGTCTTCCTTTTTTCCCTTTTTAAAAATGGGGGCTACTTTTCCCCTTTTCCAGTCTTCACCGGAACTTCACTGGACTGCCACGACTTCTCAGATATGACGGACAGTGGCTTAGCAACTTCATCTGCCAGTTCCCTCAGGACCCATGGATACATCTCATCAGGTCCCATGGACTTGTGCACCTTCAGGTTCCTTAGATAGTCTTGAACCTGATCTTCTCCTACAGTGGGCAGTTCTTCATTCTCCCAGTCTCTGCCTTTGCCTTCTGCGTCTTGGGCAGTGTGGCTTGAGCACTTGCTGGTCAAGACTGAGGCAAAAAAGTCGTTGAGTATGAATTCATAATTTGTATGCACATGGAGTAAAACCAAAGTGATTCTTCAGCTTACTTTAATTCTACTTTTCTCCTCATGAAATTACAATTTTAGTCCCACCAACATCAACATATAAAGAAATTGGACTCTGAATTCAAAGACAAGACAAAATACCCCTCAGTCATCAGTTTTCTAGTATATTAAGGTGCACAGTGTTCCACAATAAATACTATTTTTAACTGGTTGACAGTGCATCAACTGTGCATAAATACGAACTGCCTCCAGTGTGAGACTGCCAGCAGTCTTCATTCTTATTTCTAATGAAATGTCACCTTCATCCATTTTAGCATACATTTGAAGAATACTAGCAGTTCCCACAGTGCTTTTAAATTACCATTAGATGTTTTAGCTATGTAATTCTTGACAGAAATTATTTATTTTGCTTTCTCTTTAACAAAGATAATCTGCCTTTCATCAGCAGTAAGAGACCAGAAAGATTCTCACACTTTGCCCTCACCATCTAAGGCATTTAAGATATTACCAGACGCCTTAAATAACAGCACTTCTCTTCAGCAAAAGGAAAGCAAGCATCACTTGAATTTCTCTATTTAAAAAGGCTCAGAGAACAGCTTACAAAAGAGCTAGAAGTGACAATTTTCATAGACTAAATAGCAAATATCAGCCTAGCAATCAGGGATCACCTTCCACACACCCCGATACCTGGCTGTGCCAGTGGGATTTGGACACAACTAACTGGGAAGCAGTGCTGCGGCAGTTTCCGTGAAACGTTCGTCTGTAACACCCGCTGTCCCCGGTCTCCACGTTTGCGGTATACCGGAGCTTTCCCTCCAGGACCCCGGCACAGCGCGCGCTCCTGTCCCCCGGGGACCGGGGCTGCTCCGGGGGCAAGGCGGCCGCTCCAGGCCCAGCCTCCGGGGTACAAACCCGGCCGCATCTCACCCGGATTTAACATCACCCCTGAGAGCCAGCCTCTCTTCAGCCACATCTCTGCCTAGGCGATGGTAAGAAGCGAAGGGAAACAAAACAAAAGGGGAAGACATAAGAGGCGGCAGAGGACCCGTCGCGCCTCCCGCTGCCCGGCGGGGAAGACGCTCCCTCACCTTCGTGAGCTGGGCAATCTTCTTGCTCATTTTGAAATGCAGGTCCGGGCTGTGCTCGGCGCTCGGCCCCGGCTGGGCTGAGCCGGAGCCGAGTTTTCCGATGCCGGACGCGGAGCCGCCGCTGTAGCTGTGCTGCGGCTGCTGCCAGCCCATCCCCGGGGTCGCCATCTTTCACCGCCCGGCCCCCGCCGCCACCGCCGCTCGGGCTCCGCCGGCACCGGCCCCACCGGGGAGCAGCGCCTCGGGCGCCTCGGCCGCGAACCGCTGCCCGAAGCGGCTCCTCCCGCCCCGGGACCGGCCTCGGGCGCTTCCTACTGCCGCCGTCCTCACCAGCCGCGCTGGGCTGCGGCGTCAACCCCTCGGGGCCGTCTGCGCGAAGCGGCGCCAGCCTCTCCTCTCCCCGTCCGTTCACGTCCGGCACCGGGCGGAGAGGCCAGGGCAGCCGGAGGCCGGGCGGGAGTAGCGGCAGGACGGCCGTGCCCGGTTGCCGGGCTGCCGCCGGGCTGTTTACGCCGCGCAGCCCCGCGTCACTCGCCGGCCCCGCCCGCCCGCAGCCTCCCCGCCCTCGGAGCGGCTGGGGCCTGCCCCCCCTTCCCGCGGCAGGTGCGCGCGCGGCGGTCCCGCCCTCCCTCGGCCGTTGGCGGCGGCTGTTAGCGGATTGCTCGCGGCTCCTCCTGCGGGCGGGGGCAGAGAGAGCCCCTCCGCAACGAGGTGCCGCTGCCACCGCCGGCTTGGGCGGGGGAAGAGCGGGAAGGGGGCACAGCTTTTAGGCAGGGTGGCCCCTCTGTGGCAGGGCTTGGGGCACGTACGCCAGCCGCCTAAACGTTTTTCCTCGTGGAGGGCCCTGAAAATGCAGTGGGTGCCGGGGGCGGGGGGGCTAGGGCAGAGCTCCCCGGCACTGGAAGGGCGCTAGGGGTACTACAGCTCCGGTGTGTATGAGGGAACAAAGTGGGTGAGGTATTTCTGGCCCCTCGGTGCGTATTGGTGAGTGCCTTTTTCTCACAGTATGTGAGAAAGTAGGTGGTAGGGGCAAGTAGCATCTTAGAAATTAAGTAGGTAGTAAATTAGGTAAGCACTTGACTGCACAATTACTTCAGGTTTTGGGGAAAGAAGCAACACGGTGCTCACAGATCGTGGGGTGACCCTTTCAGGTGAAGGGGGAGGCATTCACTTGAGCTGGCCAGTCTCTTCCATTGCTACAGAGCTACAGACACAGCCTCTGCAGACTGCAGTTACGGGTCCATGAGCTGATGAGTATGGACCCAAGGTCCCTGCCAGAAGGAATGCAAGGCTGAATTTAATATGTCCTTTAGCTTGGATTTGACTGCTCTCTGCTTCTGTTTCCATCCTGTGCAACTCCTGAGAATAGCCACCCTCTTTAACAATTTAATGTCTCTTTGCTAGGCTCTGGCCTTGTGAGAATATATATATATTAATGTGGTTGGACACATTTGATTTCCTGATTAACAGCCTCTGCACTCATCTTTTACAGAGTCCTTGGTACTCTCTGTTGAGTAGTTTATCTTTTTACTGCTTTTTTTTTCCCCTGCTCTAAAAAGCTCTTCTTTGCCTGCATTCTTTGTAGGCAGACAGAAATATCAAAGAGGTAAACTACAAAAATACATGGCTAAATCTGTTGTTCTCAACAAGGTTATGGAGAAAAGTATTACTTAGAATTTGCGAACGATAGAAATAGGTAGAATAGTAATTTTTAAGAGGAGATCCGTATTACAGAGCAGTGTGACTCAGCTGCGTATAGAGATTCATTCTCATATAGTACGATAAACAACGAACTCAACATGAGCTGCCAGAGCAAGCCTGAGGCCACAGGGCAAATGAAATTCTTTGATGTATAGACAGGACGCTAACCAGAAGGTACAATTAGATGTTGCTACTTTTATACTTGAGTGTTTGTGAGAGCACAACAGAAATACTTGCATCGAGGTCTGGGGTCTGTAATTTCCATGTGTCAACACACTCAAAAGGTGTTCAAAAAAGGGCCAGAAGAACCACAGAGGTTCTGGAAAAAGAATCTTATAGTGAAAGATGTAATAAACCCAAACTATTTTGAATAGCGAGGAGTCTAAACAGCAATTTAATCCCAGTCTTTAAGTAGCTGTGTTGCCTTAAACTCAGAATTTGCATTGTTCAGGAAATTCTGAAGCTGATTTTTTTTTTTTTCCTTCTGAAGTGGCCCATTCTGGCAACAGAGAACAAAGGACAGATGGTGCCTACCCAGGCAGTGATTCATACAGATGAAATACAAGGGGAAGAAAGAATATTAGGAGCATCTGTATCAAATCTGTGTCCATAGATGACATCCATGAATAGCACATACTGTTAATTCAGTTTTATCAAATTAAAAAATAATTCAGTGGCAGAGGAGACTGTGATTTTTCATGCCTAGGAAGGTCAAGCTACTAATTAAAGCAGTAGACTGATTGTGACGACTTGGTTACAGTTAATGGTTGTGTCTGGCTGATTCTTTGACCTTAAGCAAGCTTTTTAATTCTCGTGCAAAAGGGCACTTCCTTTAGTGTACCTAATAATGCCTCTGATATTAAGGAATGGCTGGCTCGATTTATTATTGCTCCTAGAAATCTCAAAAGTTACAAAAAGTATTATTTTGATTTCAGTCTACACATTTTAAATATTTTGGATAGACAAATTAGAGTGGTTTGGATTTATCAACATTTCTTCTGAGACAAAAAGGCTCACTGTTTTATTTTGTCAGCTTCTTCTGAGGAGTATGCATATTTGTTGTGGTTCAGACTGGCCCCAAATCATTGTTTCGAAGCATTTTGAAGTGATTTATATCTGCTAGGACAAAACAGTCAAATATATTTAATTTTTGTCTCCTCCTTGTACTGAGTTGCTAAGTACTAAGTTTTGCCTAGGTGCTTTTAAATCCAAAAAGTGATTAAACATTCTTTGTCAATATTTCATGTGCCTTTTAGTAGTAGTTTTCATATTTAAATTGTTTTCAGGCTTCTCTTTACACATTTTATGCCTTTAGAGCTCAGATGGTGATTGCTAAGAACCTCTTTTCCGTTCAGGTCTGCATATGTAGCATGGAGCCTGTTTTCTTTAAGGTTGCTGCTGAAAGGAGGCTTTATGCAGCAGAACAGTCAGGACTGCCGTGCTTTTTTTCCCTTGGTGGGATTTCATGTCTCATCAGTGTAGTAGGATCTGTAGGTCCAAATGTCTCCCAGGGCTTGGGCTGAGGCCATCCAGAGGCAAGTAACGAGGCAGTGCTCTGGGTTTGCTAAAGGGTGCAAAAAGCAGCAGAATGGGGCAGGGTTCTTGATGTGTATCATTGCTGTGAAAGCCATACGGTGAAACCTTTAGTGTCTCTATTACCACGGGCTTACATAAGTGACACACAATTTGTATCTATCTGCTGTCTCCATGTGAGTATAGGCACTGCGTAGGAGTGCTCTTGGCGTATGTGTATGGAAGATTTTTTTATAGATTTGAAAATATTGTTAGTGAATATATGCTTTAAGATTGCATTTTTATGTATCTGCTATGCATGCATACCAGCATATGCGCAAGACATACAATAACTTTATAGTTTTGCTTTTTCTGATGTAAAGTCAACAACACTGCCTATGTGGAAATCTACCTGTGCTTTTTTGTGTTCTACTGCCTATCTATTTATCTGCATATTTAATGTTCATATGTTCTGGTATGTGTGTGTGTTTTCTAAAATTATGAAATACCATTACTGAGGTTTGCAAAACCAGGGAAGAATTTAATTTACATTCAATCTGCAGGGAATATTATGGATTACGGATTTCCATGTGTACAAAACCCCCTTTATCTCATCACAGCTTTGACTAAGATAAATGTGTGCGATCACTGTATGCCTTATTTTCAAGCCATAGGCACAAAACTCCCTCTCTGATTCTTTATAGACGGAAAGCATTACAAGCACTAAGCTTGCTTTGTGATAATGCCTTTTGACAACTCTAAAGATGTCAGAAAGTCGGCAGCTTTTACTGAAAGAACAGTTAAGAAATTTGACCTGCTGGTATTTGCAGGTTTCTGCTGCTAAATTTGTAAGCTTGTAGATACAACTCTGAACAGTGAGTTTTCAAATTTTTTGTGAATGTGTATGAACAAAGCGTTTATATCACAATTAGCATTTTAATTTTCATTGAATGGTTGAATTATGCGAGTATTTAGTAACTAAATACTGACAATATGGAGACTCTTAAGAAAAAGTCTATTTATTTCTACTGCAATGCTCAACTAACCACTTATTATACACATACCTTAAGTTTATATACAGGTTTAATTATTTGCATAAAGTAATAATTCACCATTTAAAAGAATAGTATAAAATACTCAAAATAATAATACAGCTTAAATATATCTGTCATTCCTGCTTTAATTTTCTAGTCCAAACAAACCTGATGGAATATAATAACTGAATAAGCCCATGATGTCCTACTTTAACATAAAGACCTCATTGCTAAGGCTGAGGTTAATCTATGATGCTGAGATTTCTGCGTAAGAAATCATACAAAACAATTTTGTTTTGAAAGTGTACAAGTAACAAGGGCTTCTTCTGCTAGCTGTAGATAATGATACAGAGGGGTATATTTTCAGATCTATAAAAGACAAAAGAGTAGCCAAAATTACCTTGCTATGGTTACATATATAATCATGAAGGATATACAAGGGGGAGGTGAAGAACCAAACAAAAATAAAAACTAAATGTCCTAATAACTTTGAAATAATCTCATGACCTTTTAATTTGTGGGTTAGCAAGACTGTGGTCTATGTAAGGTACACAATCGGGTCAACATTTCAGGATACTCATCTGAGTAATTCAATCAATTATCCTCTTGCCTTTATGTATGCAAGTAAGCTTTCAGTCAATAATGAGTCAGTGGTACAGGGTGACAAATACAGGTTTAGGACTCTACCTGATAGATCTTTGGTCCTTACATCTTCTGGGTTTTATAATTTTGTGGCTGTACGCTCCCTTGGCCTTCAGAGCTCGAAAGACTCAACCCCTGCAAGTCTTGAACTAATGTGTACGAGAAACCTGGCATAAGGTGAATATTTCAAGTAAGTAAGCAGAGAATGGTGAACACACATCTGATGTAGATGAAGTTGTTGTGTCCTTTATTATGTCTAGTTGCCCATCTAGGAAACTGTTAGTCTGTGGAAAATAATTTAGATCACCAATACCTAAAAGGAATGCCACCTCATGCATGTGTCCAAACTGGAACTACTGTCAAGATATGATGGAAGAGAGAGTGTTTTTGCTGCAACTTGTGAACAAGCATATTTGAACAGTTGGGCTTTTTTATGATCTTTGGAAATTAATTTTCCAGATTTTGTAGAGATGTGCACTGGCACACAGAAAAATTCCCATGAGCAATTACCTCCAGATAATTCCATCTTTCTTTCAATCCACTTGTGTGTTCTCTTGCATGGCATTATTATCCTTACATGGAAATATGTGGTTGGGGGCATGTGGCTTTTTATTAGAAAAATTAACAATAGCCCACTCTTTTATGTCAATTGTTTTCATTCAGTAAAGATTTTCATATTATTTTAATTTCAAGCACAAAAGAGTAGTTAAGGATGGAAAAATCCAGTGTAAAGGAAAAAGACCAATATGAAAAGGGTAAGGCTCTATCTTTCTTCTGATACAGCTCTCATTTTGAATACTTTTGTTGTCTTGTAATTTATTTTAACTTTGGTTTTTAAGCTTGATCCACTTTTTTCATGCAGAGAAGTTACATTTTAAAGAAAATAAACACAAATTACAGAGAAAACACTGATCTGTTTTACAGACAAAAAAGAAAAAGCAGCAGGAGAAGTGGGAACAAAGGAAAACTAATGCCCTGCCAAAATGTCCCAGTGCTTACACATGACTGTCCTTTAGAGATGGGAGTCACGCAAAGTACATGTTGTTCGTACCACTTACTGCTTTTCCGGAAGTTGCTGAGATACAGCCAGGTAAAAGATGCTTTAAGAGTCTGCCTAGTATAAAATACTTTTTCTCTTGCTTTAGAAAAGACTGTCTGGTACATTTCTGTTCTCTTTAGCTGCACAGATGGGGAAAACTGGATGAATCCTCAGTTAAGTATGAATCTTAAGTGTTTCTATTAATTCATAACTTTTTCCTTGTAAAGTGCTATTTCGGTCTAGTCCCTTGCTAATTTACTGGGACAGGAAGGCACTTACCAACATTGAGAAAGCACCCAGACACATAAAAAACAACTCTTGTGCTTTTCCTGTCAAAACAGAGAACTAAACCTATCAGTGCTCACCACTGGACAGAAAATTAATAAGACAACTGGTCATTACGAAGCCAGAGCTCATGCTGAAAATTCATATAAGTGTTTATAGTAGCCTTACAGAATATTCTGTGCCAGCCATCTGCATCAAGATGTAGCATGTAACCCTATGGAACCTCTCAGATGCAGGCTTTTAGTAATTAGTCACTTCATTTCCGGAGTCATTTTGGCTTACAAGATGTATTTTCTGAAGTAAGCCTTCTTACTTTAAATAATGTTTCATTTTGCCTTTTCTCAAGGATTTTTTTTTATAAATGGTATGTATTTGCTCTAAGTTGCCAATAAAGTCCTGAAACAGGATATAATAGTCCTTATAGCCTTTCATGTCACCTGCAAAGATTTAACATATTAGCTACCGCTTCAAGCTGCTTCTTAACTTTTCTCATTTTATGTTGTTCTCCTTTTTTAAGTTATGCATGTTCTTTCAGGTAGAAAAAATTAGACCTAAAACAGGGAAGTTGGCAGCTCTGCTGGGAGCAAGTATTTGAGAAGAATGGTGAACGTACAGGAGGAAGGGAACAGAGAGGTCTCGTTGAGTAAGCTTGGGCCCTCTGGGGCAGGGTTGGCCTTTATAGTGAGGAATAGGAGGCCAAGGAACTTGATTTTCAAACCAGGTCTGCTAAGCAAGACCCTAATGGGGAATTTGGCAGACATTAAAAAGAACTGCCATCCCTACCTGCACAACCTGTGTAAATCAACCTTGTTTTCCACTCCTTGGAATACAGCAGACCAAATCCTGATCGCAATGTTTCAAATCAATATTTCTAGATTTATGCTACAAATAAATTTAGGGATGCAAAGAAAGCTTCATTTAATTTCTCTGCTCAAAGTCAAGTTGTAGGCACTTTTCTGCACATGAAAACACAATTTTATCAATATATGCTAAATTTAGCATAATTCTTATTATGCCGACTTCTCTACTGCAGAGGAGGGATCCAGTCTTGCTTTCTATACTGGAATATAAATTTAATCAGCTGCGTAAGATATTTTTATCCAAGTATGTTAGAAAGTGGTTTTGGTTTTGCTCATGGACAAGATGGCAGATAGGATGAAAATGGATGTATTAAGTAACAGTTGAATTTGAAGGTCTTTATCACAGACTGTTGATCTTTTACATTCTTATGCTCCTCTGACAATAACTCATTAAGGAGATTGTTCAGAGTAAAAAATGAATACATTTCAGTTAATTCAATTAATACATTCATATTTATCTTCATTAGGATGAAAGCATTCCTATTGAAAGGAGCAGTGACCTTTGCTATATTATCGGAGCTTCTTCCAGGGACACATTAAGTAACCTTGCTAACTTCTGTAACGTTCCTCTAAGGACAGAATTAAATGCAAGGGAGTGCTGTGAGTGGGGCTGGGTTGTTGTAATGCAAATGTTACAATGAACTCAAAAAGGAGACAAATACAAGGAGATCTGCCGTGACCTTTTAGAACCACTGGTAAAGATTATTTTGGTATATTAGTATGACTTGCTTAGCTCAATCCTGACATTATTTAAATATGCTGGACTTATTGTACAGAAATGTAATGCACTTGTTTGGTTTTTGGAGGGAAAGCAGGTTTATAGGCTAAAATATAAAAATAATTCTGACTGATAAAAATATTATTCATCTACAGGGATGATCATCAGTAGGAAATCATCAATCATCATCAATCATCAGTAGGAAAAAGCAGCTGTAGCGACAGCCACCAGTTTAAGTGTCACTGCTCTCAGCAGCTTGATCTAACATCACATACCTGTTCATTGTAGGAGCACTGGGACAGAGATAAGCTGGGCAAGGATTTAGGTCACTGCTTTCTATGCTGGCATTCATATTGTCCCACGTATGTACTCATTCAGAGTTCAGGATGCCTATAAAATTCATGCAGTCTTGCAACAGGCATAATGGATGAAATGCAGATGTTTTTTTTCTTCTTGAGGTCATCAGTGGAAGGTTGGATGGGACAGCTGAAAGCTGCACTGAGTGGCACGTCTTATCTACAGTGCAGGTAAAGGCACCAAAAGGGCCAGGACTGCTCCGGTTTTCCTTCTCCCTCAGTACCAACGGGATCACTTGGAAGCAGCCACAGAAATGCTTCAGTAGGAAAGTTCAAACGGATGGCTGGCATAGCTCTGATCCTGCCCTTAGGGTCATTCTGCAGAGCAACACAGACAACATTTGTAATCTCTA
>VYZW01008085.1:48508-78400 GCA_013401315.1 Balaeniceps rex
CAAATCAGTGTTTTAAAGATCTCCTGGAGTGAATAAACTCCATGTCCATGGAAAGCTCTGTCTTCCCATATGCTGTGCAGCTGGCTTCTGCACTGTTTGCCACAGAAGCTTTTTGATGCCAGACTATACTTCCTTATTTAATAACTACCTAGAGAGGATCTTGGCAAATTACCTTGGGAAAAAGGTTGTATGGTAGCTTCACATATTTATATTATAAATCATATCAACCGTCGTAAAGACATCTTAAATCTCTAACACTTGGTTTAATTCAGGGGAAAATCATTTGCCTTTCAGAAGCTTTTTTCTGAGCCAGACCTTCTGCTGCAGCACAAATGGGTCCATCATAGGAGCAACTAGCTCTCAATTTGGCATCCACCCAAAACAGAGAGCAAGGCCAAGTAGATATTGAGAAGTAAGGGACTGATTCTACTCCATGTAGCTGTCATACAGTGTGTACTCTGGGGAGATGTCAAATTTGCCAGAGCAGCAATTGTAATAAAAATAGGCTCAGATCATCTCCTGCAGAAATAGTGGGAAAAGCCTTGATTCTAAAAGATAAATCTCTATAATATCCTAGTGTTACAGAAGACCTTCAGGGCCACATGTAACCCATATACGTATGGGGGAAGAATACTTAACTTGTGCTTGCCTAGGTGGAAGGCCACTTTAATAAAACATTAATTTATATTATTGCTCATAACTACACTATGTAAATGGACAGGTAAATGCAGATTTCCAGTTTACATTATAACCTACTTGACATGCACAGGAATATGATACTCGTACTCTAAAATAAAATTCTTGTGGTAAAAAGACTGTGGCACAATCCTTACTCTATTTTTGAGAAATCTGGAACATCTAAGTCTAGTAAAAAATGTACTTCATATTTGGAGAAAGACTATAGAGAGTTTGTTGTCATCTGGTAGATACACAAAGTATGAAAACTACTGGAAGATTAGACACAGCTGTTTTTTAATTAAAAGCGTATTTTAATTCTTCATGCAAGAAATTAATATTTATTTGATAATAATACATAATTCAGCTGCTCAGCTCTCATCTAACATCATTCAGGAATAAAGGTGTCTGATTCAGAAATAGTGCCCACCACTCAAACTCAATTTTCATGACAAAACAGCTCTTTCAGAATTATCAGACAGCCTTCCAGGATTATCATGCACTTCTCATTGTGTTTGCTTTGTAAATTACCTTCCATTTATTTTCCTTTTCAAGGATGAAGAATGAAGCAAACTATACTACTGCCTATTTTTGATCCTCATCCTCAATTACTTTAGTTAGTCTATAAATATTTAGTTAAATTGGATATTTCTTTTTGGTTGGTTGTAAATATTTTGGTGTCATTCAAAGCACTACACAATAGCTAAGAAACTCCAAATTAGTGTGCAGGTGCATCCCCTCAGTGGTGGAAAAAGAAAAATCCATTTCAATGGGAATACATAGTTGTATTTAATTCCATGCTAAACTTCCCCTTGGAGAAAGAAAAATCTAATTCCAAATTGCAACTGAGAGAACTTGCTTAGCCTTGTCAGATCAAGTATTTAGGGAAAAAAATCAATGAACATATACTAAAAAGAATATTAAAATGCTTATTTTCAACTACTCTTATGAAAGTATGATGGCTGGAAAAGAGTTTTTTTAAAAAAAATATTATGCCATCAATGGGCTATCAATATCTTCAATTATCAGCTGAATTAAATGTATTTCTTTTTTAATAATAAGGTTTACAGCTGATTATACATTTGTACCTGTGTATAAATACAAATTCACTTCTATGCATATATCTTAGAATTCCTACAGTGTGCTACGTAGCACACTTCTGTCTTTCTCAGTATCAAGTAGGAGATCCATGCTAAAGAAACGAATGTTATGCCAAACACCAAGTAATTTTAAAATCCATTTATAGAAAACTACTTTAAATATTTTATGTAATGTGCTGTTGAAAACATGTTCTTCTGTCACACCATTTTTATAAAAAAAAAAAAAGAGAGGAGAAAGCCATATGCAAAAAAGATGCATGTTTACTCAGGAGAGATGATTATTTCTGCAGCTCCAATTATTTCTATATTTGAAAAACTAAGTATGAAAAATGGAATGGGTTTAACATGGCTGAAGAGAAGAATATTAGCCTCTGTTTGAATTCCTGCAGCTTCTGTGTTTTATTCCTCCTCAGTGAGCACAGTGGTGAATCTGGCTTCACCAGATACCAGTCCTGGACTAGAGGATCCAAACTTAGCCAAACATCGTTTCTTCCTGGAAAAGGAACACATAAACTATCAGCATTGTTTTTGATAGAGAGCTGATACAGAATACCACTGACAAACCCCTTTAACTGACACCTAGCACTTCAAAGAATCAGTAGTTCTAATAATGTAGAGCTAGAGTATGGGCAACATGGTTATTTTTTGTTTGGCAGGATACCAGAGTAGCTAGTGAGACTGAACATCCTTCTCTTTCAAAGACAGTTTTAGATTTTCCGTTCAATCTGTATCACCTAGAGAAAACTATTTTTACAATGCTGTTAGAAGTTCTTTCTGATATCAGTTTCATGTTATGATCCCAAGACAAGCGTACAGAAGAAGAACAGATCTAGGAGACTAATTACATAATACTAATTTAATCAAGATTTGACAACAAGTGAGAAATCCCTATAATAATTTTACTTTACTTGCTCACCAAGTATTACTACCTCACTATTATACAGTGAAGCAAAGCTTTCTCTCTTTTCTTGGATCCTTTCATTCTCTCTGAGATATTTTCTGTACTTCCCAAACACTTCAGGTGTGAATGGTGCCTCTGTACCTCTGTACAGCAGTGCCTCTGTACTGCAGAATGTCACTCATCCCCGCACACATATATTAAAAAAAAAATTCACAGTGGTAATGAACGAGTCTTCCACCATTTTCTTCTACAATATTTCTTTCATTATTATTGTCTTTGTAAGCTATTTTTCTCCTCTGCAACATTTCTACTGTAGTGCCACTGTTTCCACTTGAAAACTAACGTATTTCACACAAATACTACAAATTTAAACATAAAATTCATGGACCAGCTTTAAAGAAATGCATCCAAAGTTATATTCCAAATCACTTGAGAAATTATACTTGTAATATTTTCTGGTAAAATAATCGCTAAAAAGCAGGATTACATATCACTCAGAAATAATTGATATATGTCTCATTTTAGCATAACTTACTCTTCCATAGTTCTTTTTTAAGGCAATAAACGTGTCTAAGAATGAAAGCTATTTCATGCATTATTATATGCAAAACTCATTTCATGGATTTTACTTCCCCCTGCCACTTGCAAGGAAAAGCCAGGGTTTCACATGGAAGGCCAGGTGTCAGAGCAAACCCCTTTTTGGCTGATGACAATTCCACTCTCTAACAGCTCTTACAATGTGGAATAGCTCTTGTGGAATCTTAACATTAGACATGAAGTCAATAGACCACGTCAGCTAAAAACGCCTTTATTAAACCAAAGGACAATTTACTTCAAGTATGTTTCTGCTAAGTAGTTGTGATGCAAAGTAATCATACCCAGACAGGTTTGTAATTCTAAGCATTCCTAGAATAATTCAGGTTAGGAGGGACCTCAGGGGGTCTCTAGTCCAACCTCTTGCCCCAAACAGGCTCAGCTGTGAGGCCAGGCTTTGCCTGGTCAGGGCTGGAAAACCTCCAGTGATGGAGGCAGCACAACTTCTCCAGGCAGCCTGCTGCTACACTGCCTGACTGTCCTCATGGAGGAAGTTTTTCCTTATATCCGGTTTGAGCCTCTCTTCTTTCAGTGTAGGCCACTGTCATAAATCCTTCTGCCATGCATCACCACAGGGCTCCACCTTCTTGATAACCCCCTTGTAGGTATTAGCACGTTGCTGTTAGATTCCCCCCCTAAGCCTTCTCTTCTCCAGGCTGAACACACTCCAACAACGCATTTACAAATCCATTCAGACTAGCTTCAAAAGAAAGCATTAGCAACAGGCACTAGCTTGCATTATTTATGGCTTTTGTTTTGGTTTTATTAAAGGGTTATCTGACACCTCCCTTCCTCTGGTTCCTTGCTTTTGTTAGGAGCAGTTGAACCTCGCTTTTGGCAAGTAGCTGTTAGGTGAACAGCAGTGCAAGATGGTATTTATCCTGGAGCCTTTAACACATCTTGTACTACCTGACTCATCCTCCTAAGTGATAAACATTCCCTTTTCCTAGCAAAGGACAATATCCTAAACAACAGATGATATTCCTAAAACGATTTTACAAATTGTTTTGTTATTTAACAAAATACAGCTATTTAAGGATAATGATACTTTCCTGTGCCTTTGCTTCTCTTAATTTAAGAATTGAGGTAATTCTATTGCCAGGGTTTGAGGAACAAGAGAAGGAGGAGAGCAAAGAGGAAAAGATGGCTTTTTTTTCAATTAAATCAAGTTTTATGGAAAGCTTTTTTCCTTTAAGTCCGTCTGTGTGGGAGGTGGAAAGATGATGCAAAGAGTTCTTTCTCAGACAGATCTCTTTCTGTATATATAACACACAAGAGTTTTATATAACAAAAAGAAGTGCTTCCCTTCCAGATGCGCAGGATGATACCAAAGTGAAGCCCGACCAGGCCAGCAGAAATGCTTTCATATAAAATCATCATGTAAGATGAAAGATACCTCTTTCTGTAGAGATCTTGCTTCATAGCCCTTTATAATATTTGCTAGACAGCCCAGAATCTAAAAGATTAAACCAGGCCTTTAAATTAAGGTTTCCAACGTACAGCCTTTCTCATCAGGCAAATACCGTCTTAAACAATCCTTCACAACAGAGGTGCTGGGAAAGTCACCTGCTCTGCTCTATCTTGGCAACAGAAAAGAGCAGGACAAAACTAAAAGAGGGCTCCTCCCTACAACCTCACCTGGGTACAGCCATGAAGCAAGTCAGCTACACTCAGGGTTATACCAAGAACATGCCTCAGCTGCTCACAAGGCTGGGGGGATACTAGTGTTACACTGCAGACAGAATCCAAAGCAAAAAATATTTTTCAGGTTGCCCCAAATGATATCAGAAATGGGGTTTTTCTAACATATTAAATACTGTATTGATACACTACAAAAACGGTTACAGCTTGACATAAACTTTCTCCATTATTTTTGTAAGGTTTTGGCAGAGGAAATTCACAATAGAAAATTGACACAGAGTAGCTGGGATCTTTCTGATAATGTTGGTTGAGACACTGTGCCAGCCTTGCATTCCTGATTCCTATGCAAGCAAGAATTCATTCATTTAGGGATGTGAAGTAACTGTTGTTTACCAATGAACTGTCCACTGCAAACACTTGCAGTGATAAAAATACTCAAGTTTTTTCAAGGTAATATTACAATTTTTTTTAAAAGTAACCGTGTTATTTGGCTGCCTTGTCCTGTTGTAGAACTTCCTATTTACCACTTTCAAATTTCAGTCTGTGTTTCACTTGTCAGAGAATTTTTAATGCTGCTCTGTGGTGAATATATAGGATGAAACTAGGTCACTTCAGTAACCTGGGGCTGTCTTTGCTCTGTCTCAGTGAACATTGTTGGGCCATGGTGAATGAATTATTTCTTTCCTTGACTGACAATAGAAGGAATTATTTTTGGAAATTTTATGCCCATTTTAGAATGGTTATATATTAATATGTAGTCCACTAAAGCTTTGGAGACAGGAGCAGAATACAGTTGGCATTTCACAGTAAAGACTACCTGGGAGAGTCCCAGAAAGATCAGTCTTTGCTCTAGTTCTGTTTAGTGTCTACTTTTATATCATTTTTAGTGAACAAGTAGACAGATACGGAGGTAACTCTTGGGTCCATCTACCTTAAGAACAAACAGCTATATGACTGCCATCAAGAGGACAAGAGGAAGCAAATGGAGCAAGTTTTTAGCCAGAATGAGCTCTTTGTGCATGACACCCATGAATAACATTTTATATTCTCTGTAGAAGAAATGATGGCATCCAGGGTTACAGAACTGACTTCATCTAGAAAACAATTTTATTATGTCACGTCCCTGCAGGACTGCAGCATTGCATCGTACCTGAAGCCAGCAATTTAGGAAACAGCCTAATCTGAAACACATATCCATGGCAGTGACTACTATGAACAAAAGTGACCTTTCTCTATTCCTGACGCTGGCTTCCTTTATGAAGCCACACATTAGGGTTTCAGTCCTTATTTTCAGGGTGCTTATATTCATATGATGCTTGTCAATATGAAAGTTCTCAGCCAGACTTAAAATAAAACTTTAAAAGAGATTTTCTAGCACCGTGGCAAAACCCTAGTTCTCTCCCCTGCATATATTCCTCACAGGCTAACCCGGGATGATGGAAAAGCTTCTACACAGGAGTTATGTTCCTAACAAACATTGCCAGCCCACACGCTAGGGACAGGTCATTTCACATCAGCTGCAGTAAAATGAAAAATTACCTTCCAAAGGACCTCTCTGGAGATGCCACACTGAACTTTGTGAGGTTTGATTACACAGGGGAAGCACAGTATCCTCAAATCCCACTCATGTTAATGGTTTCATTGCACAAACTGCAATTCCAATACCATTTTAAATAAGCCCTTTCTTGTAAGCGTCAAGTTCTCAGTGGCGTTTGCTCCCTCTGTGTCCTTTTCTAGTGCAGACCTCTCCAAGAAAGGGTTCACACAGGAGCGTCCATCTGCCCGAAGACCGGGACGCGTTCCCGAGGCAAGGGGAGCAGGGCGGGCCCTTCGGCCTGTCACCCCAGGCGGGCGCGCGCCGCCCTCCCGCTCGGCCCGCTGCCGAGCTCCAGGCTCTCCCACCACAACAGCGAGACAGAAACGCAGCCACCCATTGCCCGCCACAGTGCAGGCGAGCCCGGCCACGGAGACAGCCCTACCCAGGGCCGCAGCGTCCCCATGGCCTCCATCTTCCCGCCCGGCCCCCGGCGGCCCGGGACTGTTGCTATGGTCGGGCCCCGGTTGCTAGGCTCCCCTCGTGCCCCTCCCCTGCCGCCCCGAGTGCGCGCATGCGCCTTGGCGCCCACAGCATGCTACTGTGCTCGGCGCGCGGCGGCGGTGTGGGCTCTGCGGGGACGATGCGGAGCCGTTGGTGGGCGGCGGGCGGGACCGACCCGACCCGACCCGACCCGACCCGGCCCGACCCGGCCCGGCCCGACCCGGCCCTGGGCGCCTGCTTCGCCAAGCGCCGCTAAAACTTGAGACGTTTTTCCAAGTAGTTTGAGAGTTTGCCGTTAATCCTTTCCGAATGACTCTCGGGATGGCGGGTTCTTCGGTTGGTCTGTGTGGAAGAAGATGCCGCTCTGCTTGCTTCTTGTTCCTGTACACCCACGGCCCGTGGCGGGGGGGGGGAGGGGCTCAGGAGCGTTCAGGGATTCTCTGAACACTTCGATATGTCTGTACTTCTCAGTAATTGATTTTCAGGAGGATTTTTTTCCTGATTTTTCATAATTGGAGTTCAGATGCTTTACCTAAGCACCACAACGAAGTGTGAGCATCCTGCAAATGCCTGTCATGGTATGGATAACACTTTTCAAACGTGATGGCTGGAAGGGCTGAAATGAAGCCTCTGTCTGGTCATGGCTTATTCTCGCTGTGACTATCTCCAATCCTTTCCAGCACAAGTTATTTCTAAAATGGTTTTAAGTGAGGCCTGGTAACTGCCAGGGCCATCTGAAATCTGAAATAAGTGGTCAAATAGAGAAGAGAAAGAAAATTTTTATGAATTCAAGACTGCATCTCTCCCCGGTTTGAGGCAGCCCACACAGTTTTAGCACAAACAATTGGAGGCTTCCCAAATTTGCTCTTTGATTGCTCATTGCTGTACCATAGTACAAATTAGTTTGTTCAGTCATGGCTAAAGCCATCCACCCACTTACAGCTATTCTTACAGAAAATAACGTCCTTTCCTACTGATGCACGTAATTTGTGTCTTCTGATAATTGTACATCTGATAAATAGAAGACAACAATGGATAAGGGCTTCAACTCGATTTCTGACATACTACTGGCTTAAGTTAATGTGTGTATACATTTTGCCTGAATGAGAAACAAACAAATGGAAAGCGTCAATTGCGCTATTCAGTAATGTCAGTGGTTTTCTGAGCTTATGAATGGCTGAAATGCCAACAAGTGGACATAGATACAGAATAATAGGCATAATGATTTTGACTGTAACTAACTTGCAACTTTTGAAAACTAAAAGTTAAAAAGCATGTCAGACTGTATAGATGCAGTTAAGATGCCCACACTGCAAAGTAAAACGTGGCATGAAATAGTCTTAGTGAATGTATTTTCTTGTTAAAGGGAACATTCATTTCTATTTGGTAATACTATGAGACTTCAAAAATTACACGTTACTTATGCAGCTTAACTGTTTATTCAAACTAATAAAGCACACAGTTTAAAAAAAATGATTTGTTGGTCATGCATTTGGAATTCAGATGCTTAGAGAAAGAATGGGCAAACATACAGCTATAAATCACAGGAGTTAGGAGGCTTGGAAGAATTTTCTGAGAACTTCGGGAAGTACCTAGTGACTTTTACAAAGTGTATTGAAAATCTGAGGAGCTGAGACACAGAACTTCAAGGTGAAGTTCCATAATTACGGAATTATATATTTATATGTCTACCTATATCAACGTGACGTTCTTCTGGGTTCTATATTCTGCAGAAAGAGTGGTCTCTGACATGGCTGAAGATATAAGTGTGCTGTGCCTCCCATCTCGCCACACAACTGCCTGACCACCAGCTTGTGGCTTGCCTGGGGGCTGCTCCTGGGCACTCGTCAGGTGTGCCTGACACTGTGCTCACTTGTCAGCTGTGTTGAGGTGACTTTGATTTCTGCAGGCAGCCAGTAGCTCTGGCCACGCTGAGTTCATGCGCAAAAGTTCGGAGTTTACAGAGCTCCTCCTCAGAGCTGCCTTTGGCAACAGGGAAAAAAAGTTCCATTGGAAAAATCCTGTGCATCAGTATATGGAAGGATGTATGTTTACATAGGAAGATATAAAAGCACATCCTGTTTTAAGTACATATAATCATGCACCCTTTGATTTATGCACATTCCATTAAGTAATATCATACACAGCTTTTCTCATATCTGAGACAGAAAGTGTAGTATCTTGTAATACTATGTAGGACTGTTTTCTGCACAGTGCTCATGGAAGTCACATAGGTGGAAAGTACAGTACATGTTAAAATTATAGAAAAGAGAAAGAAGAGCAATGAAAATTTTCTTCTTTCTTAGAGAAAGAAGAGCAATGAAAATTTTCTGGCAAATATAGGTCACCTATTTGTGCAAGTTAGTTTCACAGTTCACTGCCTAACCCCCTGCTTTTTTACCTAAGGAGGGTTGTATATCTAACATAAAATAAATATGTGGTACATAGACTGTGTTAATGTTATTTAAATACATTCTTGAGGAATGAAATTGAGAGTAATACAGCTAAGTAATAAGAAATGTACTGGACCATTAACACAATGAAATTAGCATAAGTATGCAGGATTAAGTAATCAGTATAAAATGCCTCAAATATGCTTACAGTTATAGCAAATACATAGTTGCATTGTTTGATAAATGTTATGTGGTCATATCTTTTAATATTGCATTCTAATATAGAAACCCAAATGGACTTTTTGTTGCTGTTAAATTTTAGGAAATGGATGTCAAAAAACCTTCAAAGATATTCCTTGCACGTGACAGTAAGGTACTACTTCTGTATCTAGTTTTGTTAGCAACTCTAGTCACAGAGTTCTTGCTGTGGAGGCCGTTTAAATGGACTCATTTCATAGACATAGTGCAAAATTAGAGAGGTACCAAAAATTCCACAGCTCAGAACTGAATTTGCACTTTATTATGAAAAATACAGCACATCCTCTTCAGAATTAGTGCTTTTAATCTTGAGTACAAAATTATTTTTTTCAGAATTTGCACACCTGATTGGAGAACAGATCCAACTGAAAACTCATCTTGGAAAAGATGGCTTTTTTAAGCTGGATCAATTATCTGATAAGACTCACTGGAGGGCAGCACAACTGGCTGTGCCAGCACCAGGGCAGGAGCTTGGTGGTGGATAGAGCTGCTTCTTTTGGTAGCAGTGCCAATTTCTGCTGGCTTAAGCTGTTCATTTAACCACAGCTTGGGTTTGCAACTCCATAGTGACTGAAGTCAGGCTAGGTTGGTGCTGTTATGGTCCTGTGGCCTTTCCTTCCTTCCCTCAGCTGCACACTCTCACTTTTCTTTTCTTTGGCACAGGATTTTTACTTACCCCATTGGGAGCTAGTTTGGGTAGTGAAAGGGGCAGAGAACTGTACATTTTTCATTCTGATTTGATTTTCTGTTAAGTGAGCCTTCCAAACTGACTTGGCAGAAAGTCAATATGAGCACTATGGGTGGCAGTATGAGAGAGCAGTGCAAAGCTGTGGGCAGGATTGCAGCATCTGACTTGTATTGGCTTAAATTATCTTGGAAGTAAAACTGTTTTGTGGCAGTCAAAGATTACCCAGGCTAAGCTGCTGCAGTCCTGTCTTCTCTTTCCTGGCTGCATGCTCCTGCACCTTCTTCCTGTAGGCATTCACATCTGTGGAAATTGCATTGGTACAGGGATCAGCCAAAAACTAACTACTGTTTTTTTTTAAGTAAGATTAATTTTCAAATGGTCCAGCTCCCTTTCTGGTCACATAAGCACCCAATTTAGGTTGGTTTAAGCTGCCAAGGAATTGCATTTCAGGGTGACATGGTTTATTCACCTAAAGATCTTCTCTGTTAGATGAAAGAGTGTGGAAGTGAAAGCAGCAAGAGACAAGGGCTCTGCAATGTGTGAATTGCTCTATTCCTCCTGCTGGTGGCTTTCCCTTCCCGGAGGCAGTGCTTGCGGGCCTCTAATACGTGTCCACTGAGCTTGGAAGATAACCCAGGAGAAGCATGTTCCTCAGCTCTGTTGTCCACTGAGCTTGAAAGATAACCCAGGAGAAGCATGTTCCTCAATTGCCTACTGAAATGCATAGAAGAAGAGGACCGAAGTCTGTGCACAAGTTAACGTTCACACCAAAACATCCAGTGTGTTCCTGCCTTTCCGAGCTCTATGACCACAGTCTGAGAGCCATTAATGCTGTCAGCCACTGAGCAAAGTGACAGGAAAAGGAGAGCTTTTCTTGTCCTGGGAGGGAAAGTGTTCTGTGACCTGTGTACCTTCTTACAGACTGCAGGGCTGGCTGTATTTCTGACTCACTATCTGTAGGCAAAAACTAGATGCAGCCTTGAACATACAGGTGCTGACAGCTTTAAATAAGTCAGATTTTTCTGAAAATCTATCTTGTGAGCAATGTGGCTTCCTGGTACTCTAAGGCCTCCTTTTAAAAAGTGCCAGCGGATATACATAAACATGCTTATGCTAAACATACATAAATAAATTGCATATGCAGTAAGTTAACTGTAAGTAAGCACAGAACAGAAAGAAAAGGAAAGGGAAAGTTCTGCTTCATGTGTATTTCTGGTATAAAATAATGCTTAAAAGTTAATCTGATTATGTGTCTCTAAGAGAGTGAGTTGTGCATTTTGCTTGAAAAGCATATAAGATATACTGAATTTTAAGAGAAAGTATTTTCTTTGTATTTACTGTCTCACACATATTAAAACACAGCTTTCCCTAAGGCTGTTTTATTTATCAATTCATACTTCTAAATAATTTCCATAGAGTTACTCTGAAAAAATTGCAAGATGTGGCAAGAATAATAAAAAATACTGACATTTTCACAGGAAATACTGTAAAATAAAACCTGCAATTGCCTTTTAAGCTACCCAGTCTCACAGACTGTATTTAGAATGTAAAATAATACTGAAATTACAAACATGGGAGTATCAGAATTGTTTTTTTTTTCAAAACATGTTGCCTGGCAAAGGCATGTGCTGCCCTTCTGTTGCTCTTCACAGCCACTAATACCTGTGTTTGAACCCATTAATTTGTGTGGTAATGAGGCTCTGCTGGAGACCCTGGAGGCTTCAGACAGAACTATCTGTTTTGTTTTCAAGGAACTTTAAGGAACTTTTCTCGGAAGTCTGTGGCAACTCAGAAAAAAGGTCATTGCATTTTGAATCTGCAAGTCTGCAAATGGGAACCTGTTTTGTATATCCAGAATCTGCTATATGTGACAAATGTGACATAAATCCGACATCTGTATGTGTCCTATGTGTGTCATGAAACCTTTTCTTTCATCAGTTCTAAAGTGGGCACTGCTCAACTATCATGTCAGACATATATGCGGTAAAAGAGGTGACAGGGCCAAAGACTAAAGGGACAAGGACTGACACAATAACAACAAGACCGTAGTTTTTAACACTGTTTTAGGTATAATGTTATTTTTGAGGCATAATTTTTTTCCTTTGTTGTAATTTACGGTTAGTTAGGGTGCCCACTGCTTGGGTTCATGCTAATAGCTTAGACTATTGGTCAGGGCGGTGGAAACATAGACACATATTCCCATCTCCCACTGCTGCTGCTGGAGCAGCATCCCCTGGCACAGGGACAGTGCAGATATCTGAGGATTTAGATCTCCCTACAAGATTTGCCAGAGGACATCTGTCTGAGCCCAAAGAGGTAACAGCTGCACAAGGCAGGGTGGAAAATTTTGAAAGAGAGCGAATACTGATAAGGAAAGAGGACAGCAATTTTTTATCTGCCTAGGGCAGCAAAAAACCTTGCATCAGCTCTGCTCAGTTTTAATACATATTTTATTCTGGTTTTGTTTAGTTTTCCCAGGGAGTATTGTGATGTGCATGTGGGTTGCATATTCTTTGTGTTATTATTGGCTCACCTAATGCAGTTTAGGGAAAGGCATTCTAAGCAGAATACATTTTAGAATTATTTTTCAAAATGCAAAGCACATCAACCTAATGAATACCCTCTGGAAGAGTCCTGCACCCAAAAAGCCACATCATTTCATGCACTGGCCCCTAGCAGTTTGAAGGCAGTGTTCAGAGACATGGAAAAGGTCATTGCTGCTAAAACACACACTGGAGGAGAGAACGAAAGATATAAAAAAACGTGTTGCCATGAGAGACTGAGGGCAAGCTACATATCTGAAGAATGCCGGGATTCGGTGTGAAATTTGACAAAAGTTATAGTATGTGCTTTTCCTTCCCAAAAGAGCCTTGGGTATTTGCTGAATAAGCTCAGATCTGTAACCTGCAGAATGCTAAAGGCTGTAAAACAAGATAGTGCAAGTTCAATGTAGAGACAATAGTGTTAATGATCCTCAAGAAGCTGTAGTCTCACAGTACCATCCGGTGAGTACGAACAGTTGTTTGTTGCTTATCTGGAGTTCAACCAATTTGTTGAACTCTACACATGCAGATGGAAATAAAATCTTTTTTTCCCAAATGAGCCTTAAAGATGTTATTCAAGACACAGATTGGGTTGTGCCTGGAATATGCCATATCGAACAGTGATGACTGAAGACTTGATGACGTGCAAAGATGCCAGTGAGACTTCAGAGCTTCTTGTTTCTTACTACCCACTCACTACAAGTTCTTCCTACAGCAGTCTGTAGGAAGAGAGTCTTGCTACTCCAGTGCTAAGAGTAAGCTCTCCTTGCCTTTCCTCAGAGAGCTCATAAGGAAGCAACACTGCTAACTCTTCATGATCAAATATAAATAGTTTTCCTGCTTTTTTTCTTGTCAGGGCTCAATGAGAGCTGGTTGCTCCTTATGGGAAGGTGAGCTGGGACCTGAGGGTGACCCCAGTGCAGGCCATGCCCTCACTGGTGGGTGCGTCTGACCATGGTGGGCAGAGCCGGGGCCCGTAACAGGGTTCATGGACAGCCCCTGATAAGGAAAGTGAAGAACCAGGGCCAGGGACCATCCAGGGGCTCCCACTGGGATCTAAAGCAGAGGAGACTGTAGACAGGACCAGAGACGAGGCTACGACATGGGTCCGAAGTTCGTGCAAAGGGCAGGGCCAGAGGCAGTGCTGGAAACAAGCTACAACATATGACCACAGGGTCCATCCAGGAGACCGGCTGCCCACAGCATAGGTGCATGGGCATGCAGGAGGCAGTGCCAGAGGCAGAGGTGGGAGACTGGCACTCCAGCACAGCTCAGGCAGGCACAGACAGCCCCAGGCTGAGCTGAAATGGGACTCCTGGGCCCATGGGCAGGGGTGGGGGTGGCCCCAGACCCCATTAAGGCCAATGGGTGCCCTCAGGGCCCTGACATTTCCAAGGGAAACTTTGTGACTTGTTCTTCCCATCACTCCTAGAGAAAAAAACGCTAAACCCCAATAACCGTTTCTGAAAGACATGGCTACTCATTCACCCTCCTTCTGTTACAGAAGCAGCACTGAAATGTTGGGCTGGCAGTGGGAAGAGCCCTGGGTCAGGCATAGTTGGACAAGAGCTCTTATGTCTCAGTTCCTGCTGGGCTCTGGAGTCACACTGAGGCAAGATACCAAGAAGAAGTGGATTAAAAGCAGAAAGCTTATTTGGGAAGCAGCAACTCCAAAGTCCTGCTGAGTTTCTACCAGCATGCTTTCCTCTCATTTGGAAAAGAAAAAAAAGTAAGCTGTTATACCAGTTGTCAGAGGGTCTCTGGGTTGCAGATTTAGTATGAAATCCTCACTCCACTAACTTCAGTAGCAATTTTGGGATTGACTTCAATGTTTTTTTCTACCTGTTATCTTCTTATACATAACAAGATGTATTCGGTGCTGAGGAACCTACAAAGAAACGGTGCATAAGTGCAGAGAATCAGCCCATAGGCCTGTTTTTCAGCTGATGGATTTAAAGCCCAAAGTTATATGATTTCTGGAATCAGACTGGATTTTCAATGCACAATTTGCCTTTTGATAAAGCTTTGTAGCATGGGTAAGGTGCATTAAAATACAGCTCCTCTGATCTCCCAACCATTACGAAAGAAAAAGAAATAAAAACTAAAGGAAGTTTAAATAGAAATACCCACTATATTAGGGAAAGGGATAAGTATATACATAAGAGGCAAAGGTAGGAGCTGAGGTAAAAGGGAATGGAAAAGACAGTAAAGAAACATGTTATCAAATAATCTACAGCAATGAATTTTGCTAATAATTACCTATAAACTAGTACCTAATGGCTTAGAAGAGAGTGGATATACCTGTTTAATCTGTATAAGCCTGTCAATATGAAAAAACTTCGTCAACAGCATGGACGAATAGAAGTTCTTGGCCTGCCTTTCAGTGATGCATGGGCCCAGGGCTCCCCCTGGGTGTGAGGGTAGTAAAAATGAGCCCTAGATTCCCCTCATGTGGGTTAAAATATAAGACCTGATCTGATCACTGTCTACAACTACATTGTCTCACTGCTCCTTGTTTCAGTGATGGATTGAACGTCGCATCTCTACTACTGTAAGTTGTCTCAGGAAAGTACAGAAACAGAGAGCCAGATGTTTAACCGATGAGCCAAGCTTGTCCTCATAGCCCAAGGCCATTAAAAATCTCAGGCTTCCTGGAAATACAGTCTAGAAAAGCACCATTTAGGCTGTATCCTGGGGTGAGTCTTCCCCTTGTTCTTCAAGATCACCTTTTCACTAACGTAACCACTAAGCTGTTGGGTTCAGATGCATTCAGATCATCCTCTCCCTCTGTTTTCACGGTCCATCCAGATGTGGATTACCTCCCCTTGGCCTACTCCCAGTGCGTAGGTGTTGAGACCAGTCTCCTGGCTGGAAATTTTGCTGGCTCCATTTTGACTGTTATCTGTCTCAATAATAGTGTCCACAGTAGATATCCCCTGATTATTTTGAATTAAATTATGAGGCAAGGACATGTAAGTGTCCTGTTTTACCAGACTTCCTTCCTCCTGCGTCTAACTGCAGAGCTTCAGGGACTGTTAGAGGGCCTGACAGAAGGCAGGGAGAATCTACAGCCCATGCTCACTGTCATTTTTTCTGAGACGCTTTATGCAAGTGATTGACACTTTCACTGGGGGAGCTGTCACCTCTCATCATCCACTGGCATTTGGATGTTTCTAAAAAATCCTGCATGTTTCTGTGAGCTAGTCACCCTCTAATTTAGTAAATGTGATCTCATTTTGAAATACAGTTTTGTTTATTTCTAATATGCTAAAGCATGTTCTTTCTTCTTTGTATATGGATCAAAGATTACTTGGGTGAGACTGCGGATATTTTTGAGGGTTTGCTGCCATCTGCAGTTGAAATCTAATATTAATCCCGGTTTACATGAGTGCTTCTTCCTTCCCAGTGTCTTCAAAGACCTTCAAATCTCAGACAAGCAAGCAGACATGCATTGACTATCATTCTGTCCTGTCTAACAAGTTCCTGCTCTAGCAGAAGGGAGGACAAGTGTTTACATAAAATTATTTAACTACTTCTGGCTGTAAAGTTCATTGACAATCCAGATAGATAGTAAATCCTCACAGTCATCTCTTCAGCTCTCTTTTTGGTCAATTTGTTCAGTTTCCAGTCTAATAAACACTGATGACAAAATCCCACTGTTCAAACTTTGAGCAGGAACCTTTCAGAAACTTTCCAGCCTTAACACAGAACTCAAGTGGTTTGGGAGCGAGAGTTGAACATCTGCATTTTCTGAACTGGACTATCTCCTTGTTTCATCTCTAAAAGAAAGTAGGAGGACAGCTGGTGATGTAAGATAGCTCTCCCCATACTACTGTAGTGGGTTTTCTCAGTGAGATATATGGTGGATCCTAGTGATCTTGTAGATAATAAATATAAAATAGTAGGAGAGAAATTCATGTAGTTCTTCACACATCCTGCAAATAAATATAGAAATAAGTAAATAATTACATAAAAGAATGAGAATGGCACAAGGGAAGAGAGTAGAGATGATTAAATTGTTGTGGCATGAACATTTTCTAAGTACAGCTGGATGGTTTTGTAATTTTTTTTCAAATTAATCTAGTCAAGCAATCTTGCTGAGGTCTTATGGTAAGAAATTATTTTTGACTGTCTGCATAAGAAAGCAAAGTATTAGTTTCTATAATATTTAAAAGTCCTTCCTGCACTCTAGTATAAAGGAACTGCATCCCATTTCACAGGTATTGGTTCTAATTCCTCTAATACAGCACATTTACAAGCTAAAAATCTCTGTACTTGTAAGGATCTAATATGACAATCTCTTTTGATTTTTTCCCATCTCTGCAAATCATAGCAAAATGAACAAGTATTATAAGTCTGATCCTCAAGGACTGTAAATCATTGTTTCTTCACTGAAGCCAATGGAGCAGCACTGATTTGTAGAAACAGAAGATCTAGCCTTGGATTTTAAGTGTTTCATAAACACTTCACTCAAACTGAGAAACATACATGATGATTCAAATAATAGTTTGCTTTCTGCATATTATAGTTTATGCTCTTTTGCCCAATTTGGAGTACTTAAAGTATCAACAAATATAATAAAAGTACAATATAACAGTGATCAGCATGAAGTGCATCAAATTACTATAGTTTAATCACTGAGTGAACTGCCAGCTTGTTTTTGCAGTCATACAAAAAAAATGTCTTAATTTCTTCTGACAAATGGAGATTGTTACTTATGCAGATGGTGCATAGATGAAACATGAGTGGTTGAATTTTGCTGGCTTGTCTTTATTCAAAGAGTGCTTAATACAGCAATCCTAAAGTTCACAGAATAAAAACTCTTTCCATGCTAAGATCAAGGTCAGAAATTGTAGCCACTGTCAATCCAGTTTTAACGAATCATCTATATGGTTGAGAATTTGTCATAAGGCATTTCAGGGGATCTGGGAGGGTTTCTGTTCACTAAGGAAATGGACATCATCTTGTTCGTGTTTATTTTCTCCCCTTCCTGTTTATGGGAAGACTTCACAATCTCCAGCTATGCAGAAGTGCACAGGCTTCTTGTTCAGCTCAGGTTTTGGCTATGCTATTATCTACTGTGGGACCTTGAGCAAGTCACTTAACTTCTATTTAATGTTTAAATTTAAGTGTTAATTTTCACACTTAGAAAGTCAGTAATACCTGGGTGACAATTGTATTACAAGGTTTAGTTGATGAAAATGTTCTGAGACTTTTGACTTAGTGCCCTTTAAAAGCTCTTACTTATGTATTATGTGATTTGGCTAATGATGAGCACATTCAGAATTCATAAAAACCGTAGCTATAAAAATTATCTTCTGTAAAACTGCTAGTAAATGAAAGTTTTTATTGTAATGCATCCAGATTGTATCTTGAAAAAAAGGATAGTGGAAACAATTTTCTCTAGATTGCATTAGTGAAGAGTATAACCAAAACAAATACTGAAATAAACTTTAGTTTGTTTGTTTCTTAAATTACTGGTGTACTTCAGAGTGCCCTGCAACAACCTATCAATAAAAGAAAAATATGAGGAAATACCTTACATTCTGTATTACACTTAGTGACTAAAGCTGATGTTGTTTTGGCTGGTTCTGTACTACAAAATTTGAGTTACGAACTTTCTGAGACATCACAAAGATTTGATTTGTAACTTGGTTCAAGGTATTGCATCTGCCATAAACCCAGCATATGTGTTTTAGAAGTTCAGCTTCACTTAGATCCAAGGTTCAGGCTTTGGCCATGTTCTCTGATTTTTGATTGGGCAAAAATTCCTCCCTTAAGGAGAGCTCAGTGACTGTTCTTTCATATAGGAAAAAAGTACTTAGAGGAAAAGAGTCTTTCTGTCCAACACAGTAACATCAGTTAAAAAATCATCAGCTAAGATAGCGTTAGGGTGTGTTGTAGGCCTGAGCATTACAGGCAGAAGGTTTCACAGCAGCTTAAAACTAAAGCCTATTAGAATTTGTCTGGTGCTTATTTGCAACTTAGGATAAACAGTCTCTAGAAAATGTCAAGCTTTGCTTCTGCATGACCTCACTTGCCTTTCTTCTGGAAAGCTGTCAATAAGGAAAGACTGCCACAGAAATCAAGCAAAACTCTCCTTTACTTCCTTTATGGTCAGGTGCAGTTGACAACGTACATCAGAAGAGAGAGAAATAGGGAATAAAAGATTATCAGCTCATTTGAGAAAGACGTGAGTTTGCTCCCACTCCTTCAACACTTGACCAAGGAAAAGAAGGGAGGAGAGGAGGGAACTAAAAAGTCCTGAAGTGTCATCTAACGTGGAAGATTCGGAGGGAAAAGTAGTGGGAGCTCTTAAAACTGTCCCCATGGTCTGGGGAGAAAACATGTAAGTCTGAATAAACAGATAGAAGTAAGAGCTGGGAAGAGCATTGGAGACTGTTGGAACTTAAAGGCAACTGTAAAGTCCCATAACATAAGTAATGGTGAGAACTTGTGTATTGAGGGTCAAGGCACTTGATTTAATGTCCCTGGGAATATTAACAATACGTTTTGTCATGGAGCTAGGGAGCAAGGGGAGTTAAAAAAGCAAGAGAACCAAAATGTATCAATTTTGTTTGAATAATCCCATGTTTTCAGGGGCTGGGAAGCGGGGACCTGATAGAAGGCCACCACATATTTGCTTTCTTTGTCATTTCTAGAAGTTGTGTCCACGTGAAGTCTGAAGACTCCACATGTAGCCCAGGCCTCCTTGAGACCTGGCAGCTCTCTGAAATGACTGTGTGATGGGATAACTGGAAACATTTCCTGGGCATGCAGCTCTGCAGCATTCACTCACCCAGTCTGACATCCCTCGGAGCCAGCGTACCTACTGTACACGTGCTGCACACAACGTAAGACTCTGCAGTTCATGCTGACCAAGTCCAGCATCTTTTGGAAGCACCAGTCTTGCTGTGAATCTTAGGAACATTGATGGGTGTACTTCCGCAGAAATATGCCAACAAGAATTACAGTAATAATGTTGTGAAGTGGTGGGTACTGTTGATGCCCTCAGGTCTGCGTCAAGCACCAAATGTGGTGATATCAGGATGCTTGGTCCATCTGTCCAGGTGCTCCCTGGACAGGCAGGGCTTCCCCACCTGGCACCTGCCTCAGCATTCCTGAATGTGGGAGCAGGCCTGACCTGTACAGTATGATCAGCACAGGGTGTTTTGTTTATCACTTGATCATCACAGCTGGAGCAGGACAATAAACAAAATGCATTGTCCTTCTCCCTGGCCCCCTGCTTTGCTGTCCTTGCATCATCCCTTCTCTACCCCAGTGTCCTCCTGAAAAAACAACCTGCCCCTAATTACTTTTCCCTCATTGGTCCTTGTTTTGCTATATCTGTACCCAGATTTGGTATTTCTGATACCATTACCTAGGTGATCTTGGCCTTATATGGAAATATTGATAACAATAACAACCTATGTGATGTTGGCTTTGTAAGATCATGCTCCCAAAAATGTTCTCATTACTCCCCTCCAGTTCCCCAGTTCTCTTTGAAGTCCACCTGTAGCTCACACATCTCCCCCATAATCCCCTGCAGTGTCCCGCCATCCATGGTGGCACTGTCCATCACGTGTACCTATGTCTTGCAGTGCTATAGCCACCTCCAGCTCTGTCTCACCAGCAGCTCCCTGCCACCTCCTTGGTTGGCCAGGGCCTTGGCAGTGGCCCAGCTGCCTCCTGGCAGCCCTGCTGGCTTTGTGGGCCTCTGAGTGGATTGGGCTTGCCTGGCTGGTCATTGCCTCCTGTTTCCCAGGGTGGGTGGGTGCAGTGAACAAGCCATAGTGAGCCCAGGAGTCTGCCCGAGGCTTGTCCTGGGTGAGGAAAGAGCCATCCTGGTTTCTCTGGGTGAAGAGAATTTGCTCGTTTGTTGTACAGTGCTGGGTTTGGTTGCAATTTAGTTCCCTTTTGGGAGCTATGCATTATGAATAAACTAATAACCTTGCAGCTGACATGAGACTCCCTACTTTTGATGTTAACTCAGAGCTAGCTGCTGAGGGTAAATGGGGCAGAGCCAGCTGAGGGAAAAACTTTCGAAAGGCAAATAGCTGGCGGTTACTGAGGTGACTGAGGAATAGAAAGCAGTAAATAAGGATGTTTAGATGAAACTTGTTCTTGCTGAAGAGGTAATTATGTTTTCTAGAGGGTACACTAATTTATCTATGTGGATTTTTGCTTGGTTTGGTGGTAATTCGCACAGTATTTGAGAGCTGTGCATTGATGTGAAGATGGAGGCTTTGCAGCTGAGGGTATCTAGAAGTATTTTATCTTTGACAATAGTTGTGGGACCTGTTGGGTAAAAAGAAGGGGCAGAGCTGAACTAGGTAAAAGGGATTAAACCTAAACTGTAAATAACTGATGCGGCCTATTAAGTGTACTGCCAGTTGGCCAAAAGTTGCTGTAGCTGACCTGCTTTGAAGAAACAGTAAATAAAGAGAATGAGGGATGATATAGTGGTATTCTGCAGTAGAAATGAACTAGCATTTAGAGGTGGTGCTAGTATGGCACCAGAACAAAGAGAACAGTTTGCCTCAGTTTTCAGTAAAGTCATGCAGTTATGTATAGTAATGCAGTTAGAGCGCAGTTAAATGAGGCTAAAATCAAAATTTTCTATGACAATGTTTGGAAATGGAAGTTTACCTGATTTAAAAAGCTTAGATGTGATCCTAAAATAATGCAAAAATAGCACATATGCTACTAAACAAAGAAAATGTGATCCAGATTGCTACAGACCTGTTTGACTGTCAAAATATAGGAGCCTTTATGACCAACTTTGAAGTAAGAATATGTGGGGACTTGCACATAAATGGAAAATGAGGTGAAACGCTATGTATGTGTTTACTAACAGTTGATTGTGTCAGGCTGACACGGGTTTTTTTATTAGTCCTCTGTAGTTCAGTAAAGCACTTGATACAGTGCTAAGGAGTAAATCATTACATGAGAAGACACAAATTAGTAGAAAAATGTGGAACTGGTGGAAGATGAACATAAGGTGGAGCCAGAGTGTTCACTGTTCAGAGGTGCACTGTGGTAGGATAAAAGGCAAAGGGCACATGTTGCAACAAGAGAAATTCTAATTAGATGTTATGAAGGGTTTTTTCACAGTGAGCAGGGTCAAACGCTGGATCAAGTTGTCCAAAGACAATGTGAAAATTCCACCCTTGAAGAGATTCAGAGCTCTGCTGGGGATGAGCCTGAACCATCCGATCTAATGTCCAAGTTGACCCTGCTTTGAGTGAGAGGTGGGATCAAATGATCTCCAGAGATCCCTTTCAAATTAAATTATTCTACAGGTCTGTGAAAGATTCTTTTCCAAGGCAAAATTAATGGATGAAAGGATGCTATCAGTGGTTTTTTGCAAGCATGGATTTTTGGGACTTTTAAAATATTTTCACTTATTTCAATTGGAGAATGCTGAGAAAATTTGGGAAATACTGCCTATGTGTAGGAAGATTAGTGTATAGACCAGAAACAAATAAGACTGGAGTTACAACAGTGAAACAATTCTGTGCATTGCTATGTAAAAAACCTGGGGACAATAAGCATTTTGAAGGGAATAAGCTGATCAAATGTATTAGCTGATTGCCATGCGCCTAGGCCACCAGTGCCAATACAGCCATGGGAAAGGCAGATACAGTTGTAAGATTACTGGCAGGCACCTCCAGTAGCCTTTATCAGGAAAAATGAGTTCAAACCTGAATAAGTTCATCAGGAATTGAAGGAATAGAGAGCTTATTTTCTTGAAAGGACTTGATTTACTTAGTTTAGGAAGATTAGACTGAAAACCAAAACGTTTAACAATTTAAGTACATCAAGGTGGTAAGCATCATGATAGAAGAAAGCCCTGTTAAAGGTACAGGGTATGGTGTTAGCCCCAGAACAGCTGGGTATAAGGTTAGCAAACACTAAGAAAGTTACAAACCACCACAGCATTAAAGTTCTGAAATAGCTTTCCAGCCAGAGTAACAGGGCTTAAAAATTATCTAGGCCCTGGCTGGTGCTTGATCTGCTGTTAAAATAAATTATTTGATATGGCTGTGGGGACAGCAGAGGACAAGAGTTGATGACTTTGGAACATAAGACTGGAAAGGACATTGTCTTTCTAGAAATATAAGCAGAGCAGTGTGATGAAAAGCTACAGTAAATCAGTCCGATTCTTAAATGCCATTAATATTAAAGAGTTGTTATTTCTCCAAAGGATCTAGGACATCTTGAACCACTGAAAATAGTAAGAGGTATTTATTATCAAGGAGGTACCTTCAGCTGAAAAATTGCTCTGGTTGCTGGTTTTGACAGACGGCAGACTGTATACAGGAATCCCTTCATCTTAAGGACAGACTGCATCTGAACTAGACCCGTTTTAATAGTTGACTCAGCCTTGTCCATTTAGAGCCATTACAAGGGTCCCATCCTGCTAATGAGATAGTGAGACCTGGTGTGTGTTTCTGCATTGAAGAAAAGCAAAGACACTTTTGAACAAGACAAAAAAAAAGTCTGCATTTGGCTTGCTTTCATTTAATCTAAGCTCTGGGCATTTATCAGAAATTCTTCTAAATATTTACTGCATCAAAATTTTCCCTAAACTTAACCAAATTTTCTGCAGTACTCATGATCTTATATACATTTCTTGATTTCAAGGATGGCCTTCAAATTTCCTGAAGGAAAATCTCAATTCTCTTTCTGAACACACAAAAAATTCTTGTTTTGATATAAAATAAACTAAACCTATACCGTGGCTGACTGAAATAAAAAACTGTACTGTTTTTGAAGCAGCAGTTTCATGGGTAGAAATCAAAACCCTTGTTTTATGGAAAATACTTCGGTAGTAGTCCTAAAATAATTATTTACAATAGCTCTGCTTAGGAGTTTGTAGCCACTGCTGTGAACTACCGTAAATTTTTTTCTATATAAATACATATGTTATTTGTATGTGGTAGCACTGGAGCCATCTCTGAAAGAGGCAAACACAGAATACAAATACGTACAAAGTGTTAATCTGACACATTTGAAGTGTCGTCTGAATAAAACAGTGTAATACAAAATTTTGGTAAGGGATGTGGTGATGTCTTCAACAGGATTAAATTATATTTATTTTCCTTTCAGAATAAATTATAAATGTCACAGTTCTGCACAGCTGAAGAAGACTGAATTAATTAGCCCGTCACCTGAGAGCTTTCGCCCTTTCTGGAAGGGAATGAAGTGCTTTGAAAGAGCACTGGAAAGGGCCCTCCTCCTACTTGACCTTTCCAGAGGTGCGGCAGACAGATCGGTAGGGAAGTGACTGCAATGAGCTGGCACCTCGCAGAGAGGGTACACTTCAGGAGTGCCGAAACAGGTGATAAAAACATGGAGGTCGACTGCTTTGTTTTATGAAGAGCCTCTCCTGTCTTTTTGGTTAAGGCTGAGGTAACTTCCAACCACTTTGACTGTCCCTTGCCTTCGGTGTCTTCGTAAAAATCAAACCCTTCTTCATTCTAAAACATCAGTGGTGTGAATTTATGATAGCTAATCTTGGGGGGGTGAAATGATCTGAGGCAATTGAAAATGGCTTCTCTGAAGTAAAAGTTTTAAAGATAAACTGGACTTTCTATAGTTATTTTCCTAGCCTTTTTTGGCTCAAAACCAAAGCTAAATAGCATCACCTTAGAAACCCCAAATGTGCCCTCGCTGGTGTTGGTGAGAATTGGCGATGACTGTGAGCACATACAGTCAGAGTAGTTCATATACTGCTGCAAGGTTCATGCTCTCTATGGGATATTGATGCAGTGTTTGTTCCTGTGATCCTCGGTCAGTTGTTTCCTTGTGGGTAGAGTGTGGAAGAGTACAGAGAGAGGAGATCGTTGTGGCTGAAAGTGTGCATGCTAGATTCTTGGTTTGAGGGTGAATTCCACCAAATAAATCCTCTCTCTGAGACCTGTTATGCAACATTTGTCTTTTAACATTGAAGCCCAGTTGTGAGGAGTGTTGCAAAATAGCAAAGGATATGTGGGTTCAGGAGAGCCACCTGAGACTGTGCTCCTGAATCCCCTCTGACAAGCTTTCATGAAGTATGAGGTTTTCAGTATTTGATTATTGGGGAGAGGGAATCCTGTTTTCAGAGCCTGCCCTGCCCTCTTCGCTCATTTCCCAACACGCAAATTTATGCATAAAATTTTGCTTTAATCTTTTGGTTATATCCAGTAGGTTCTGGACAGCTAACTAACAAAGAAAAAAGCATCAAGAGCTTTATGGAGAAGCTAAGTAACTGTGTTGACACTAGCAGCCAAACCAGGTGTATTTCTCCTAATCACTCCAAAAAGAGACACGAATACCAAAAATGACTCAATAAGGAACCTTGGCAATGTTTATTGGATTGTTGCTCAGCAGCAGAAATAACTAACTTGTAGTGAACGCCTTTCTAAAATTAAGTCTTCCAGCATCTCAGAAGCATGTGTCTGCATGCCTCATTGGAGGTGGTGCTGAACCTCTCAGTGTCACTTTGTATCTGAATGGCAGAGGAGTGAACAGGATTCATAAATTGTGCCTGTACTAGCAAATCAAATGGTGCCTGGACACTGCAACCAGACTGACAACAATGTTAAATTATTTGTATGGTGTCTGGCCCCTTGGGTAGGTCAAAAAGTGCTCTCCCAGCAAAGGCCAAGGACTGTTCCCAATGTGTAGTGTGAATGGGGCACAACAGTTCTGGAGGGAAAGAGGTTTATTGCTATGGATGTGGCTAGTCTGTAACAGCTGGTATCAGGGCCAGAGAATGGGCTTTGGCGCTATCTAGCTTTTTGTGTAGAAGTAGCCGTCATCTCTGGTCAGAGCACTCTTCTAGAAAACAGGAGACAGGCTGAAGCTGGTTGCAATAACAAACTCTTTCAGCTGTTGCCTAATATGTATCGTGATCAGGTCACTCACCTGCAAAGTGATGCTCTAGGCTCTGGTCCTTGCTTTGAGGACTTTTCTGTATTGAAATTAAACAATTAGTGGAGAAAAAGAAGAGAATTAATTCTTCCCCCCAATAGACTGTAACTGTAGCTGACTGTAGAGTCACAGTCTTTTGTGCTTTTCTTCTGGCTCAATTAATCTTAATTTCCCTTTATTATACATTGAGTGGCTCGATCAGAAAGAATGGACTGTGTCTTTATACCCACCCACCTACACTGGTGATTAGGGCACTTGTGTGGAAGGTGAGAAACAAGGATTTATAATTTACTCGTATTTGTGCATCTAACTCTGACAAATTGTCTTGAGGGCTAAGATGAAGGATGAGGCTGAAATTACTGGCCAAGATTATATCGATTAGTTTAAAAGTTCAGTATTCTGTGATTTGATTTAGGACAGAAAGCTGGATACAGGAGGCCTACAGACAGACCCATGAGTTATTTGTATAAGCAAGTACACTGTGAATGCCATTTGTTATGGCAAATCCCACTTCTAGTGTGATGCTGCCAGAAGTTTTCAGTCTTGTCTATTGAGAAATGATGGTTGATGGCTACTGCCTTTCCAGATATCAAATACTCCAAGGTAAACAGTGCTCATACTCAGAATAATATGGATACCAAGGGAAAAGGTTTCCCTGCTTTGCTCCTTCTGTGTACCCTCCTTGAGCATTTCGTGTAGAAAGCTGCACTGGTGCGTTGCTGTGGTTTTTCATCTCTCCTATCTTCTGCTTTACCTTCTAAATAGCCAATGTAACTTTGAAACCAGCTGAAGGATGATTTGTGGGTGCTGCTGTCTAGGAACTTGTCCAAATAATTAATTGTTGTACTTTGTGCTGTGCTCTCGCCCTCTTTGTAGGATTATTCTGGGGGTGAGGAGGGCAGTGCTGAATGACTTTAAACTTCAATTCCTTCAATTTTCTCTCTTTAAAAAAAAAATATCATGATGGAAAGAGTTCTTAGAATTTGTGCCTTTCTTATCAGCCAGTCTTTCTATTTAGAGATCTCTTTGGCTAGGACCTATGTTTTTCTGAGACACCATTTGTTATTATCTCTTTTGCATTAAAACTGAAGCTTTTACAAAGGAGTTAAACTTGCTCCTGCCGTCAGTGAAGGACGTAAGTCTTCTCTTCAGTGATCTATGGAAATTCTTCTGTGGAAACCAAGAGGCTATTAGAGCCCCTGAAGTCCAAGTTATTGCCTGAAAAGGATCTTGGCAAAGAACAGCATTTGGTCTTCAGTATGAAGACCATTAACCTACTGCACGGAAGTTACTTAAGTACCTGAAAATTCTTGTTCTAGAGGTTCTTACCTTGATCAGGCAAAATGAGAAATAATCTGAACTGCTGTTTTAAGTACAGAACAGCTTGCAGTTCTTATGGAGTGAACAAGCAGTGATACTTCCTGACCTGCTAGAGAGGAAAACATTTTATTTTGATTTTTCTGTTAGAACTTGACACAGTGAAACACATGGTCCAATAAAATGTTAGTAATTCCTCCAGGGTAAACTGTAACCAACCTAAAGTCTAGAAGTACTGCATGGGTACTGCACAGGTCAGTTGCCTGTACTTCAAATGGATGCACTTTTAACAGCATCTTCTCTATACGGTGTTCCAGCTTAATTTTTGAACTAACTTCATTTTAATTAGTCTCCAGGAATGAAAACAAACTCGTGGTAAACTGTGAGATTGTTGATGGTATGCTAATAGGGCTGGTGGGATTTGGCTAACATGTTCAGGAGCTGCTCTTTCATTAGTGACCTTTTGACCCCCCCCCAAAGGAATATTCAACCTGAAGCTACATTCCTGGGCTTTCCAGGTAATGCATTAGATTAGATTAGATGCTTAAGAAAGGGATTGCTGGGCACTAGTGGAGTCAAGGCATCAGGAAGTGCTAAAGATAAATATGTACCTAATTCCACATGTAACTCACAGTTACAAACTCTGTCTTGGAAAGAAGGCTGGCTTGTCTCTCTCAGAGCATGGCAAGAGCAACCTGGGATTCATTGCAGCAAATCTGGCAATGGTCAAAACTTTACCCAGTGGTATAAGAAACCTGCCACAGCAATTTCCTAGATACTGTGAACTCTCACGCACCATGACTGCTCTGTCTTCTGGATTGATGGATTTGTATAAATAAAGTAAGTGACTCTCTCTCTCCCCCCCCCCTTCTTTTTTTTTTTTTTTTTTTTTTTTTTACTGCTGGTGAANGTCATGTCAGGCATGTCAGAAATGCTGGACAATAGAAGCAAACTATATGGCTCAGTCCATATTGCTCAGACCATATAAAGGGAGAAAATGAGAGAATTTTACTGGAGAAACAGGGAGACATCCCCTGTGATGTGAGAGACTAGGGTTTATATCCCTGCCACAGAGACAAGCTCTGACTTCAGGCTTTTAGGATTGTATGTGAGTAAGCACAGGTTATGCTGGATTGGAGAGAAAATACTGGAATATTAGAAAATCAAAACTGGCTCATGATGTCTCATGCACTGGCCTAAATTGCTGTCCCACATGGTCTTGCTGGTTTTTTCTGCTTGTGGGTATTTTAGGTTCTACTTATTCCCAGTTTAACTGCCACGCCTATTTCTCACAGAAGTCCCTGCAGTGGCACTTCTTATGGAGCAGACAATGACTGTGAGAAAATGGAGGTCTTGGGAGATGCATGGAACAACCTTTGTGGGCCTAGAAATGCTTTTCTTAATTTGCAAAAAACTTTTGCCATAAATAACTTGCCACAGACATATATTTAGGCATGGGACTTACACAAATGGGTGGATACCTGGTCCACATGCTTGTTTACAAATGGTTAACAAAGCCAATAAAATGTTTAAATTGGATGTACAGCTTTTTTGTCAGGTTTGTATACCTGAAGCGAATATCCAGTACTAAGATAGCTCTAGCAATCCAATAGGTGGTTTTAGATTAAGTATTCTTAATTTGTCTCTTAGAATAGAGATCTTATTTTAAAAGCCGTTCTACAAATCAATGTACTAATAAAACCAGAAAAGCCTCCAGACTGTCTTTCTTGATCTTGTGTATTCATGAACTGGACTTTAACAGCCTGCAGTGTCAATTCTAGTAAGCATTCGATAACAAAGTAGGCAGTGCTCGCTATGCAAAAGCTGTTTTCCCAGACAGATAAATTACCAGGCTAAAGTGCAAGTATGCTTATTCTGACAATGAATTTAAATTATTGCCTCTAAAAATGGTGCATCTGTCCAAAGCAGTGAAACATCTGGTTTCTTTTTTTGCAAATGTTCATGGGCAAAATAAGTCATGTTTAACTGTAATATTACCTACATCTATCCTGGTTTGCTAATTTTTATGCTGTTCCACAAGAAATTGCAGATAGTTCTTCAGCTTCATTTCAGCAGCATAAAAGAAAAATATTTAAGCCCCCTTTAGATATTTAACCTCCTTTAGGGACTAAAAAGAAGGATAGGCTTGTGGGTAAGGCACTGGTCAGAGAATTGTTCACTTGGCTGTAGCCTTCCTCTGTTACTATGGTCAAATTAGACAGATTATACACTTTTTTCCATTGGGATTTCAGTAATATTGCTTCCTTTCAGTCTTCCCCAAGTAGTCTATAACTTGTTTGAGACAGAAACCATCTCTTACAGGGTCCATACAAGATACACTGATGCCAACTTCTAGGCAGGCAACAAACTAGCTTGTTTCTGCTGCTGTTCCTTTTCTTGTGTTTTGATAACTGCTCATCATTTAAGATTCCTTTAGGTAAAACCTTTTGCACATATGGACATGGTGTAGCCTGTTGGAATTCTGTCCCTTTTTCAGTGAGGAGTTGCTTTGCCCAAGCCTGGAGAGCATACCTGTGTAAACAGTGAAAAAAAAGTCTTTTTTTTTTTCTGTAGTGGTATGGTCTTTGCCTCTGAGAGAAGTTATACTCACTAGGGGAACTGTTTTCAGTTACCTGTACTCTGAGATTAGTATGGAAATTGGTGATCTATTCCTTTTTTATCTTTTTTCACCTCTCTTGCTTGGAAAGACATGTAATTTCCTATCCTACCCATGTAATTCAGAATAAAGGAAACAGAAGACTGCTATGACATGCTCAACCTTTTTGGTTCTTGTCGTGGTTTAGCTCCAGTCGGCAACTGAGCACC
>VYZW01008086.1:0-18122 GCA_013401315.1 Balaeniceps rex
GATCACCCATCAAATACAAAGAAGAAATTCTTCAACTCCCCCAGGACATCCAGCAGCCCAAGGAGGTAGTGGTAATGCATTGTAAAGCACATCAATTTGGACAGACCGTGGTAAATGTGGGCAACCGATTGGCTGACAAAACTGCCAGAGAGGCAGCGGAACAGAGCATCCTTGCCCTGGTACCAGTAAAACAGGTAAAACTTCCAACCCCGAAACCAAATTATGGTAAGTTGGATAAATTATTGGCAGAACAACTGAGAGCAGTAGAAAATGAGGATGGATGGTGGGTAACACCCATTCAACAAGTCATAGTTACCCCACAAATAATGATAAAAGTAGCAGAGGAAAAACATAGAGAGACACATTGGGGAATTGAAACGACGATTGCGGATTTACAGAAATCAATTATCTGTGTGGGAATGACAGGGATAGTGAAATCAATAATAGCAAAATGCCAAATTTGTTTGAAGAATAATCCTCTAAACCAGAAGAGACCACCCCCTGGTGTTCTTAAGCAGGGAAATTCCCCTGGGGACTACTGGCAGATTGATTTTTCTGAGTTACCCAAACAGAATGGTTACAGGTATTTGTTAGTATTGATTGATACCTTTTCAGGTTGTCCGGAATCAATTTTTCTGCCTCCAGTAGCATCTGCAAGAAACAGATTCTGGCTGTATAATCTAACAGGCCAAGTTCAGGCATTAGCTAGTGCTGCACAAATGGGATTTAAGGATGTGAATATTCAGTTACAGGCTACATCTAGAATGACTTTGCAGAATAGGCTGGCACTGGACATGCTGTTATTACATGAGCATGGAGTTTGTGGCTATCTACAGAGCAGAAATCAAGATTGCTGTGTACACATCCCAAATGTCACAGCTGATTTGAATGAACAAATAGATGATATGAAGAAGGTGGCACAGCAGACACAAGGTTTAAGAATTGAAATGCAAACAAATTGGTTAGGCCAAATTTTGGGACATTTTGGATTTTCTCTTAAAGGATGGATAACTGAGCTATTGCAGACATTAATCATCTTGATTATAATTGTTTTAGTAATTTGCTTGGTTTATCAATGTCTAAAGAAAATGTTGACACAAACAATGTCTAAAAACTCAGTGCCGATCTTAAAGACAGTGATGAAGCATCGTGCACCAATGCCAGGAGAAGAGCCACCTGCATATGGTGAGATATGACAAATTAAAGGTGGAAGTATTGAAAAGATGATTATTTCAAAACTTCCAAAGGGGGGAAATGTAACCAAAATTATTAGTTTCAGCTTGTTGTATAGTGGAACAAAGTGTATATTTACCAGGAACTAAAATAACTAAGGGGTTAAATTTGCAGCTTGCACCACTATTAACCCACACTCACATTCTGGGCTAGCAGTTAATTGTCTCAGAGACTCTCAAGGACAGTGGGATGATTTAATGGTTGTTTGAACCGTTTGGAGAACATCCTTATCTATAGAAGGATACTTCAAGCATGAAGTAAGTAGAAGACACGGTAACTAGGGGAAAGGTAATTCCGGCAGGGGGAGATTGCGACCACCGACTCAATTCAAGACCAAAAGGACTACACCCCCACTCTCCTTGAGTATGCGCAGTGAATTAAAATCATGCTGTGGCTTTAAATCGAAGCAAGGGGAATATGCACCTATGAGGGACTACTAACTAATGAGAAGAAATTTAGAAAATGAATATGTATAATTAAATTGTATAAATACTGTACTTGCTGAACTGAATGGTATGCACGATAGGNTTTGGAGAACATCCTTATCTATAGAAGGATACTTCAAGCATGAAGTCGGTAGAAGACACGGTAACTAGGGGAAAGGTAATTCCGGCAGGGGGAGATTGCGACCACCGACTCAATTCAAGACCAAAAGGACTACACCCCCACTCTCCTTGAGTATGCGCAGTGAATTAAAATCATGCTGTGGCTTTAAATCGAAGCAAGGGGAATATGCACCTATGAGGGACTACTAACTAATGAGAAGAAATTTAGAAAATGAATATGTATAATTAAATTGTATAAATACTGTACTTGCTGAACTGAATGGTATGCACGATAGGAGGAACTATTCTGTCAGCTCCGGCTTCAGCTGCACATAATCTTCAGGTGTTCTTGGCATAGGATCAAGACCCTGGTTTGTGGTGTAAGGAGGGAGGGAGGGGGAGGACTGAAGCAGGAAGCCCTGTATTTGACTTGAATACTTCGCACTCAAAATCAGGTGTGGTGCAAAGTCGGCTGCCTATTTGATTGGGAAAGTAGCATTTGAGCTTGACTCCTTACTGTGGCTGATCTCTTCAGGCAGGACAAACCCTGCTTTCAGCATAAAGGATACATGCTCAACTTCCAGGTTATTATTTTTAAGCACTCTTTAATCCCTCAAGTTAAAAATCCTCCCGGCATAGCTCCAGGCAATGATGGGATTTGGCGACTACTCTCATTACTTTTTTTTTCTTTTCTGAATGGTGGTTCCCTGTTCTCTGTCACCCCACTCAGCAACCCACTTTTTCCACTGTTTGGATTCTTGCTTATGTTGCTTTTCCAGCTTTACTTTCTGAAGGGATTGCCTCTTGTTCCCAAATACATCCTTTGCATCAGCTTGGGCTGTCCTTCAAAAAGGGAAGCAGTCAGTGCAAAGCATTCTGGCATTAGTCAGAAATCCTTTTGGATGAGCTAATCACAGCACAGCAGAAACCAGGTCAACAGTAGCTCTCATGGGAATTTAGCTATATCCCTGGCATGGCACTTCTGATCTGTCTCTCTCCCAACCCTTCTACTTCCCTGTATGGCCACACCTGTGCCAGAAGGGAGAGGCGTGCTTAAAATCTTTGTGTGGACAGGGCAGGTTGTATTGACCAGTCAAAGCATGTTTCACTTTCCCTTAGGAAAAATTCATCAGTTAACGCGCTGGAAACATGTCCCTTCTCCTTTTGCACCCCCATTAGCGAAGACAAAGCCCGTCTGCTCTCCTTCAGGATGGTGTTTTAGGAGTGAGGACCAGCTCGTTGTGTGTGTCTGTACAGTACCCATCAGACACGTTCCATGTCTGTTCAGCAAGAACGTTACAAACCAGAACTAGAAAACACCATACGCTCCCCCTTTGTGGTGATGTTGGAGTTGCTGTGTTATGAGAAATCCAAATGCTAGAACAGGCAAGAAGCTCAAATTTGGACCCTTGGGAATTGGAATTAATTTATATTGTAAGCTCCAGTTCTGGTTTTATTATATATCCCTATGGTATATGATGGCACCATTGCCTACTGGAGTGTATACCAGGCCACATCACTGGAGTGTAGCTGCCAACTGCAGCCCAGAGATGAGCTACAACAGCACTCCCACCCAGTTTTCACGTGGCCCATCTGCCATGGGTGAACCATGCATTTGTGCTCGCCTAAGAGATTTTCCAGGTTGCAGTGTGGTAGCAGGGTAACATGGTGGGACTGTGGTTAGCAACTTCTCAAGAGCTGTTTTCTGCCTTGTGCAATGGCCCAAAGGCAATTTTAACAGTTTGCTGGCACACCCTTTCTGCCCTACCTCTTGCACAGTATGTGGCACTCTCTGGTCCCAGGTTCCCTCTGCTCTCAGCCTGTACTCTCTCTTCCACTCCATCAAGGATGATGAGCCTAGCAAGGAGCTGCACTAGGAGGCAATGCTAGCCAGTAAGGAGAAAGATAGTTAAGTACAGGATGTTGCAATACATTGTGCCATGATTTCAGATACAATACATGTCTGATAATGCACTGCTAGAAATACCTTTCATGCTGCTTCTTAGCTGTGAGCAGTTAATGTATGCTTTAACTTCTGCTTCAGAGATTCCCATGGCTTCAGAGAGGCAGGATTTCTGGCAGAGCATGATATCAATTTTTTGTGATCAAGCTGCAATAACATGATGCCAGTGGGACAGCTCTAGGAGTTTGAATATAAGTGGAGCATCCTGATGGGTCCTGAGTAATATTGTATCTGTGGCTGTAATGTTCTGTGGATGCACAGAGAAGATAATTTTTAGCTGTTTGCATGTATTTAATTCTTTATAATAATTCAAAATGCAGTCAATTTGATGCTCTGTCCCTGTGACCAATTCTTTAATTTGGTGCACATTGCTACAATGATCATATTACATGAGAATCTTGGCTTTAAAATAAGTTTATAAAGAGCATTTTGAATTTTAATTATTAAATTTGACTTTTAAGTGACTACTGTCAGTGGATGGGAACCCCTGTGCTCAAATATGAGGAGCTCAGCTCACTGAAATTGAGATATGCTTATCCACGTTTCCACTTTTAGGGGCACTTGTTTCCTATTTCCAGACGTTTTCCTCACATACACCAAAGCCATTTTAAAATGATAGTCAAGATTCTCATGCAGTATCTTGACTAAGGAAGCTAGAATGCTCGGAAAAGACTCATGATTTGGTGGGACTGAATTTAGGGCTGGGAAAGATGCAAGACCAGAAAGGAACCGTGGCCAAATCCCTTCAAGACTGTCATGCTGTCGTGGTTTAACCCCAGCCAGCAAATAAGCACCATGCAGCTGCTCGCTCATCCTCCCCCCCTCCACAGTGGGATAGGGGAGAAGATCAGAAGGGTAAAAGTAAGAAAACTCATGGGTTGAGTAAGAACAGTTTAATAATTGAAATAAAATTTTAAAATATAAATTATTATTATTAATAATAATAGTAATAATTTTAAAAAGTGGTGAAAAGGAAAACAACAAGAGGAGCAAAACCCAGGAAAAACAAGTGATGCAACTGCTCACCACCTGCCGACCGACACCAGCCAGTTCCCGAGCAGCGATCACTGCCCCCCAGCCAACTCCCCCCAGTTTATATACTGAGCATGACGTCATATGGCATGGAATACCCCTTTGGCCAGTTTGGATCGGCTTCTTGTGCACCTGGCAGAGCATGGGAAGCTGAAGAAGTCCTTGACTAGTGTAAGCACTACCAAGCAACAACTAAAACAAGTGTGTTATCAACCTTATTCTTACACTAAATCCAAAACACAGCACTATGCCAGCTACTAGGAAGAAAATTAACTCTATCCCAGCTGAAACCAGGACACATGCCAAAGCAAGCCATCATACGGTTGGCTGCAGGTACTAGTCCTGCTGGAGAAGAAGGACTCTCCTTCCCCAGCTGAAATATCCCTTGTGTCAGCCTAGGGTTCCTTGCTAGGAAAACCTGCACTCCTGCAGTGTGTGCTGCCTCAGTTCCACAGAGCAATAGTGCCTATTCCAGCACTGAAATTTTGGAGAGAATGTAATTCCCAAGGAATGTATTTCCTTATCACACCATTGTCTCTAATAAAATAGCTCCAAAGAATCAGCATGGACTATTTTTTTCCCAATGTGATTTTTATTAGTAATTTATTCAGCCTAGCAGATGCCAGCATGCAAACTATGCAAAGAACAAATTTCTTCCTCCAAGTGTAAACATTTACAGATCATATTCAATGGTATTTAGTACTCTGCAAACATATTGTCAACAGTTCTATCCAGACTCTTCCCTCATCGCAGCTTGAGAGTTGGCAGAGGCATGTCCTCTGTGAAAAGATGGTTATGGAAAAAAATGATAGCAGGCTAAATACGTTCTTGGCTTAATTAGACTGGAATTATACCAGAGACGAATCTGGCCCACACCAAGTTAAAACTCTGTTATAGGAGCTTGTACCTACCACATGCAGAGTTGGAGGGATGATGCTCCCAGGGGAACAGCTCTCCCAAGCATGCTGGGAACCTCTCTTGGCACTGGACAAAAAGGGCCATTACAATGCAGGGCAGGGAGGTTCAACCTTCCATGTGTTTTAAGGGATGTAGTTCCACCTTTTCGTAGACGTAATAGGAGATTTGTGATGACTATTTGCATTGCATCAATTGGCTAAATTTACCTGAATAGTCCAGAAGAGCAAATATTCCCTATCCCAATCACCATCTGTTCTTAAAACAGAAATGTGTTATTTCTTAAACGCAGATCTGACTTTTTGTCTCTAGCTCAGTCAGTGCAAAATCCCTGAACGGGTTAATGTCTAGGACATAGCTTGACTATATTGGAGCCATTTCTGTTTAAACCAATATCCTAAAATCTCCTTTCCTGCACCTCCAGCCCAATCCCCTTTGATAGCATTTCATTACATCCCATAATCTCTGCTCTCCTGACAATCTGGAATAAATACAAACCAACTGAAATCTCAATGGTGACTTAGCCCTCATTTCTATTCTATGAAAACCTGCTATTGCAAGCATGTCTTAGCACCCCAGCTTTTCACGAGACATGTGAAGTTGCAAATATCTCTGAACACTTCAAGATTATGTCGTCTGGGATTCTCAGAGGAAACGGCCTGACCAACTGACATTCCCCGTGCATCACAGGGACAGAGGTGACCGAGGCACATTCATGACATCCCGTTCTCTGTGTTTGCATGATCATGGCTTTTTTCCAGTACCTGTATTTTCCTATTCTACATCTGGGCTTCTCTGTGTGCATTTTTTTTCTCCTGAGACTGTTTTTCCCAGAAATGCGCTTGTTCCCCACTACACCAACCCTAAGGGCCCTGTGCCCTCCTGCTTTTCTCAACAGCTTCACATTATTTCCTCTATTGTTGTGCTCGGGCCTGCCAGATAATCTGTTCTACAACAGAGTGTCCTCCTCCCCCCTTCAACTGTGTCTTCTATATATTCTACATATACATGTACATAACGTGGTATATAAAAGCTTCAAAGCTCCACTGCTGCTAGGATTTGTCCCAAGCAGCTGTGGGCTGCTGATGTGCAAACTTTTGGCATAGGCAGCAGCACTAAAAATAGCAAATCAACCAACAAGGAGCTGATTTCTGCTATTTGATTCAATATTTAATTCAGCAGCATTCTCTGCTTAAACAATACTGTTGCTAGTGGACTGTCACGCCTAGTAAACCAGACTTGCATAGTTTAGGGATTATATGAGAAATGTCATGCCTAGGTTACAGTGGAATATCTGTGTTTTTCATAGTCCAGGGTAGCAAGAAGCTATTAACCTGTACATTTTCCTAATTTTTCCTCCTTGGTGGCAATTACGAAAGTCTGGACCCAACTAATCCAGCCATTGTTCCCTCTATGCATCACAAAAAATCCTGTGACCTTTGCTTGCAGAAACATGGGCAAAATGCATTGGTATTAAACTTAGCTTTGCCAAAAATACACTCCTACTGCTGCACCAGAATTTGCAGAAGATGGTGGATGCTGTAGTTCATGTTATGAAAATTCAGGAGAATGAAAATACCTCATCTGACTGCAACTTCTCACCGGCATATCCCAGACCGAACTCTAAACACCACGGATCTTAAGCTGTGGTGCACATTTAGGGTAATTTATACATAATAACAGCAACGGGGGCCACTTGCGGCTCGGTGTAACTGTAGAGAAACGACAGTATGGCCAGCGCTGCCGCTTGGAGCCACGCGAGGGGCCGGCGGGTCCGCAGCGAAGCAGCAAAGCTCTCCCTGAGAAGACGGGGGCGGTACGGCCTGCCCAGGCCGAGTCTCCAGCAGGCGGCGGCCCACAGGCCGTCAGCCACGGGGACGGTTGGTGCCGAGCTCGCATTCCCGCCAAGCGGGGCCAGCGGGCCAGCTCCGACCGCCACACGAGCCCGGCTTTCACATCACGGAGGCGGGTTGCGGCGCCTGGCCCGGCCCCCAGCGCTGCTAACAGTGCCCCCGTGCCGCTTCCGCCCCTACGCCCCTGCCCAAGCCCCGCCCCCGCGTATACGTCACTTCCGCGGGCAGCTAGCTACCCACCTCCTGCCCCCAGCGCCCCGGTGTTTCCGGGGTGAAAAGCGCTACCTGCGCATGGGGACGCTCCGCCCCCGGCGCGGGCGGAGGGGGCGGGNCGTGGGGGCCGCGGTGGCGCGGGGCGTGTGGCCGCCTCCGCCAGCGTAAGCGCCTCTTCCGCCCCGCTGCCCTGGGGCTGTGGCCTCCGCCGGGCTCTGCCACGCCGTGAGTGAGTGAGTGAGTGAGTGAGTGAGGGCGTGTGTGTGTGTGTGTNGGCGGTGGCTTGGCCTGGGCCTGGGGGAGCGGGGATGGGGGCGACGCCGTGGCGGGTGAGCGGTGGTGCGGGGGTCTCCGGGGCGGGGTGGGGCCGCGGAGCGGGTGTCGGTTTGAACCGCTGCGCACCGCGGGCGGGACGGGGACGGGTGGCCGCGGCCTGGCGGGGGAGCAGGGTCTCGGCAGCCGTTCCCATAAACTGCCACGTAAGTTGCAAATAAATTTGCCACAGAAGTCGCAAATAAATTTGCAAATAAGTTGCAACCCCCCCTATAGCAATCGTGGAAGTGATGGCTTTGCACTCACCCGTTGCTCCACTGCAGTGCAATGTGTGCGTGCTCGTAGATGATTTTGTTCTTGAGGAGGTGGGAGCAAAGGAAACTCAGTTTCATTGTGGGGAAGAGAGCTGATTGACTCAGCGAGTAATTCACTGCCTGAAATGTAACATTTTTAGGCCCTATAGATCACCTCCAGTGTCTGTAGCAGATCACCCTTATGCATGGCATCACAGATATCTTGTGTCTGAATAAATAACATCAAGTGTGTATGATTGAGATTACCTTTGTAAATGGAATCCTGCTTTGTGTGGTATTGTACTGAAATCTTTTTCATCTTAATGTACCTTAAGTAAAGGTTTTTCAGTAGGTTTAACTGTACCCTGGGCAATGTTAGCGAGGTGTCAGCTGGAATCCAGTAAATGGTAGGAAGAATAAATACTGTTCTTTGACCAAGCTCTCGAATATAGCATCCTGTGGGGATATCCTATCGCAGTGGATCTTGTTCTGGTGGATTCAGTGAATCTCTTAACTTTCCCCTCTGCTGTCTCCCAAACTTTGTCTTTTAGGATTGGCAAAGAAAAATCCTGTCTCAGGATCCTGTCAGGTAAGGTACATTGATGTCTTCCTACACGTTAGTTGACTGAATCCCTGCCAGGCTTGGTCATGCAACAGCACTCCTGTTTCCTGATAAAGTGAGTTAACTGACTGCTTACTGGAGCAAAAAAACCCAAGGAAATACTAATTCTCCCTGCCTTAAGCTAAGTTGCAGCCTTGCTGATGAGGTAAACTCGCTGATAGTGAGCTGATCAGTATGATGGCTGATCAGTAGCTTTGAAAGCTAGGCTGTTAAGATGCATGTTGATGCAGTGTCTCTGTCTCAAAAGGGCATGTATTTCTGTATTAATCTTACTTATCTACCATAATCATCCACTGCTATATATGTTAATGCAGTCCATTACATGGTAATGGATAGCTTAGAAGGAATCTATCCATTTTTATTAGCTTTCACGTCTGTGGTAGGTTAATGCACTTGCTGTGCATGTTTGCTGCTTGGTTCTAGTTTTTTTTTATATATATATATAAAAACTATATATTTTATATAGTTTATTTTTTTAAATATATATATAATGTACGTATACACACATGTATTGTTTTAGTACTTTTCTGGGGAAAACTCCAGAATACATGCCTCTTAACATGTTGGTGTAGACATTTTTAGTTTTTGTTTTAATTGCAAATTCCCTGCTGGATTTATAAACCTATTTGCCAGAAAACAGACTTTGCATCTGGTTATCTGCTATTGAAATTCTAATTGGCACATCCATACAACCTGCAGCCTCTCCCTTCTAAGGGAAGTCTCCTGGCATAGACTTTTCAAAGGCAATGGGAGTAATTTGCAAGCGAAATTTCAAGCTTCAGTGATGAAAAACATCCATGCTGAAGGCCTGATAATGCATTTAAAATGTCTGGCTGCATACCCTGGATTACACCATTAGGTAATGTAGCTACTTTTAATTGTAGTAGCTGACTTTTTCAGTTTTATGTGACTGGCTACATTTTCAAGGGAAAATGTTGCAGGGACATTAAGGGGTGGAGATATTTGTTTAAAGCAGTGCATGCTGTAAATGTCCAAAACTTTACTTGAAGAAATGGTGAAGAATTTATTTGTTTAGTTAGAGTTTCTTGCCTCTTTTTGTTTTTTTTAAAGGCATGGATAAAACTTTTCTGCAGTACACGGTTCTGCTGATGACTCCCCATGCTCTGACACAGTGTTAAGTGAGCACGTGTTCTATGTGTCGTCATCCATGCTTGAACACAGCTTTATAAACTGAAGGTGCTGTAAAGCAGGTCCAGCAAGAGTTTATGCCAGCATATTTGCTGTGAAAAATTATGGGGGACCTGGATGAACTTGTTGCTCTGCTGGGTACCCACAAACCAGGTGTATCACAGCAGCTGCTTCATCCTGGCTGACATGCATGTTCTGAGTGATGCTGGACTTATGGCTCAGAGCAGTTGTGCAGATGGCTGTGTGTCATGCACATGCCATTTCCTCACAGCCCTTGTCTCCATATGGAGATCTTCTACATTGCCTGCGTGCATGTGCTGAACAGCCGTGCTCAGATCTATCTGCTCTGACCCGTTTCTGCTCTCATTGCTGGACCCCACATATAAGCATGTTCAGGCACTGCTAATGTCTGGTTTAGATTTATCCTTGCCCTTTAATTGTTGCTTTGTGTTTGATACAAACTTCTAATAGCAAGAGCAATTACGCACTGGGAAAGCTGGAGGAAAAAGCAGTCAATTCACTGGCACTTGTGTGTAGATTCTCAGCTGCTGTGCATTGCTACAGCTCCCTTGCAGGGCAATGACAATCCACACTAGCTGGCCATTTGCCCTTTGAAGTGTTTAAATTGGGGTTGGATGCCTTCCTGAAGAAGGCGTTCATTCCTATGAGCAGAGAGCTGGTACAAAGTTCATTTGTGCGGTAGATGAGATACCCTTCCCACATCCCCCTCCGGCACAGTAATTGCTGGATGAAACTCCATGGCTTATGCTGCACCAGGAGCCAAACTAGGTGATCTTTGTGGCTTTTTTCCTCCTACCCTTAAAAGGACTGGGAGGGCAATATACCTACTGCGTGTGCTGTTGCTGGGTGCCATCTGACACTATGCGCTCTGGCTCAGCAAGGTTGCTTTCCTTCCCAGCTTCCAGCCTGTCCTGCAGGTGTAACCCTTCATCACACTCCACCTATCAATGATACCCAGCCTGTTTGGGTCTGGGAAGGACTCCCAAAGGGCTGTTGACTGGGAAGCCAAGAAGTCCTGTGAAGTAAACTGTGATTGAACCTTTTCTCTCTGTACTGTAGCAAACACTTAACACATTCGTTCCTTCTGTCAGTTCTGCTCCCTTGGACTGAAGTTTTTGTACCCTTTCTACGACTTAGACTTGGAGGAGTCAGAAGGGCTTGTGCGTTGACAGCTAGGATGTAAGGATGCTGCTGGCGCTGCAGGGACAGTAGCGATGCTGAAAATGAGTGCAGGCAGGAGATGATTGTGCACTTTGGAAATGTTGTTTGCAGCTCCTCCAGCTTGTGACTGCTGGCAATCCAAGGAGGTCACCATGCAGGTAAGGTGCCCAGGGTGCCTGTGGTACAGCAGTTCATCCCGGAAAGAGCAATGTATCTCTGGCGTGTTACAGGGACCCCCTTCCTGCATGGACATTGCTGCATGTTCCTGTGAACAACGTGTCCAACAAAAGCAAGTGGCAAGAACTGCAGAAGTGGGGTTTAATGATCAGTGGGACCACACGCTTGCCTCACTGGTGTATAGAGCAGCACTTAGCTGCTTGCTGTTGTGCTGTCTGGCTTCCTCGTTGCTTTGGTTCTTTAGGTTTATTCGTGGAAACACTGCATTTAGCTGATGGCTCTGCTGTGCTGATATTGTGATTATCACTGAAATGAGGTTTCTTCTGGGCAATTTTGAATGTTGAACAGTGTAGGTGCCAAAACTTCTGCCAGTCTTCCATTGCCTTTGCTGGCTTTGTTTTTCTTTGCCATTGTGGGCTTGGCCTCAAGGATCAGATCTTGGGTTTCAGTGCTGAGAGGTGGGGGTGCCACTGCACTGACACCGAGTTGGTGCTGTGCAGTGTTGTCGGACAGGACGGGACTGAAATGCGGTCCCCAACGGCTGCGTCACCATGGTGGGAGAGCTAGTCTTCAAATACACTTGAAGAATGAGAGATCTCTGGAATGACAGTGTGTGAGCCTGGATTTTCTATCATGTCCTTTCCTCACAGTTCACGTGATAACTTGTCAACCATTTGGAAAACACATTGGGAGCTTGTTTGTTTTTTCTTGTAGGACAATGTGGTATGAAGAAAGGAACGGAGGGCAGAGAGCCAGGGATATGGGTACATTATTTGCAGCCAGCTGCACTGTCCCCCAGTGCATGTGGGCAAGACCCACAGTCCAACTGTACATCTTGCAGTTGCTTGAGGAATCAGCCAGGTCCTCCATTTGAGCAGGAATTTAGGTCTGCACAGTTGGTGTGGGTTGCAGTTGCATGCACAGATTATCTCTGTACATCGCCACAGCTCCTGTCATCTTTGCTTGGGGAGTCTCAACTGAGCTGTGTCCCCTAAAGGACAACTAAATTGTGCTCTGCAGATGTAGCTATGGAACGTCCAAGCCCCCATAGCTACCTCTGTTATTCCCTAAATACACAGAGAGGGAAGGGGAGGTTGTCTGTGTACAAGGGCCATTTTTTAAATTTATTGAGACATTCAGCAAGTCCTCTTCACAACCATCACTGCTTCTGCTAATGATGACCCTCTTGCCTCTGACTGTCCAGGAGGGTGTTGGGATTGCCTTCCCTGAGCTCCAGCTGACTTGGTGCCAGGCCTGGAGAGCTGCTTTTGCAATAGTTCAGCAAAACACTTGAGTGCATACTTCAGATAGAGAGGTGCACTGGTTTTAGATTAGTTTTATGAAAAAAAGGGGGGCAGAGGAAAAAGTGATTTGATGAAATTTGCATTGAATTTTGCAGGTATATTTGTGTTGGATTTATATTTGTTTGGCTTGGGGAGACTTTGCAGCACTTAAACTAAATCTGGGTTTAAATCCACTTAAGTTAAAGTCCCAATAGAACTTGTGTGTGGAGACCGTGATGAAATCTCATTAATTTTAACGGGATTAAGCATGTTCTTTTGCTAAGTTGTCTTCTCGATCTTTCTTTGTTGGGCTTCTCTATATTAAAAAGCAGGATAAACCTTTCGACTCTTCCATCTCTTTGTGAAAATGCTTTGACAGTCTCAGAGAAGTGGCTCTCTGGTTGCATACAATAATAGTTTACACTTTTTTTTTTTTTTCCTATGCTTTCAGCTGTAGTCCTACTGTATCCAGGCTTTTATTGGCTTTTGCTTCCCCTAAAGGCACAGTAATTTCTGACAGCAAGAAAACAGTTACAAGTGTTTGCATGGTAAGTTCCTACACTCAAAATTATTTTTTTTCCCTTTTGCTCCTTCTGGACGGATTTGAAACTGCTGTGAAGCAAGTCCATTAGTAGAGGGAAATTTTATAGAAGTCAGCAGGAACTGAATATGTGCGGATGGGTGAGGGCAAAATTCATCCCTATTCATGAACCAGGAATAAATTGAAGAACAGGGAATAAAGGTGGAAGTGTTATGAATGCAAACTGGTTGAAGGGAAAGATTTGGGATCCATTTAAGATCAAGCAAGCTGTTAATTGGAGAGGAGTCTACTTCATATGTTTGTGCTACCTCTTCACTTCCTCATTTTCAAATGTACATCATCCCCTGAATCTTACTATTGACTATTTTTGATTTGTATGTGATTTGTGTTATAGGAACACTCCTCTTTCCACTCTCCTTCAGAAAAGACAAACCCTGCAGCAGGTATTTCTGGATGTTCCTGAGATGCTCTTAATGACACTCTTACTAAATATATGCTTTCATCGGAAAAGTAGACTGTCTTGTCGCTCATGCACTAAGCTGGATTTCAGGAGACTTGATTTTCATTTCCAGCTCTGACCAGTTCCTCCTACAGCTATACACAAATGGCTCGGTCTTCTCACACCTCTTTTTCCACCCTGTGAGGTAAGGGAGGGTTGGTCTGTCTTACTTACGCTCTGCCCTTTTGAACTGATGCCCTGGCGTGCTATGGACTGACCAGTGTCACAAAGATTGGGCTGGTGTATTTGTGTCAGCAAAGCTCCTTTACATCATCGTCCTTTTGATGAAACTTTACATCATCAGTGTGTCTTTTTGCTGGCAGTAGCATCTGGACTTCCTGTTCCCATATCTGTTCCCACATCTAATTGAAAAAGGAGAGCATGTTGGAAAAGAAGCTCTCTAATTTTTTTTGCTATAAGGTAAATAGGAGTTTGGCTTATTAAGGGGGTTAAGGATGGGAGTTTCTGGTGGGTGAGAAATGCCCAGTGGGTAAGGTCAAATTCTCCATGTCCAAGCAAAGAGCATTTACTCCCTAGACCTCTACCCACAGTAAATGTGTGTTAGTCTAATTGTTAACTTAATACACAATAGGTATTGCTAATAACATCTTTTTTTCTGCCTTTCTCAGCGGTGCTGATCAAGGGTTTTTTGCTGCTGAGACCAGTTTTCCTTTAAGTTATCATTTGTTCCCGTTTCTAAAGCTCTTCATACGCTAGCTGATCTGGAAAGATGATGTTGTCACTAGGATTTCACAGCAACTTCTGTGAATCTTCACGTGGGTTTCTGACACTCTGACCTGATAAGGCTTAAAAAAGGAGCAATGTGCTTCCCTCCTTTAAAAGAAAACATTCTATACCCAGGTTTCATTTAAAAAAAATGGTTTGGAAAATATCTCATTCATGAGCATGACTGAAAGTGCTGGGACTGTAGGCATGACCAGCTGGTCTGAGTGTGAAAACTTTAGACCAGCTTTGAAAAGAGCAAATATGCTCCCTCCTCAAGCATTTTTTGTCATTAGTCCCTTTTGTTAATGAATCCTAATTATCTAGAGCTTTACAAAATGTGCAAAACCTATTTAATCTTTCCAGTTCATTTTTATAGCGAGGTTTTTGTGGGATAGTCACGGTATCTTCCTTGGTTTGTGATACAGATGATGCAGTGTCTTTACAATATTTGCTTAGGCTGATGTAGAGCTGCTAAGCCTGATGTATCTCGGATGCTTTCCATGCCTGGAAATGGCCTCACTTGCAAGAGTAGCAGCTCCTGCATTGTCTCAACATGGTACTGCTGTGCAGAGCTCCTTTATGAACAAGAAGTGTAAGTGCTATGGCTGAAGACTGCCTCTCACGTGATAGTGAGGTGGAGCATATGCCCTTGAAGGTGACAGTTCTTCCTGACAGTGCATTAAGCCATATCACATGGCCATTAGTGCAGTCCATATGAACTGTCCTTCATTTCTACATTTATAGAGGCTTCTGTTCTTGAATAGGTGTTGTGACTTCTGGGAAACTCTCCTATGAGGAAAGGCTGAGAGAGCTGGGACTGCTCAGCCTGGAGAAGAGAAGGTTCAGGGGCATCTTATCAATGTATATAAATACCTGAAGGGAAAGTGCTCTTTTCAGTGGTGCCCAGTGACAGGACCAGAGGCAGTGGGCACAAACTGAAACACCGGAGGTTCCCTCTGAACATCAGGAAACACTTTCTCACTGTGAGGGTGACTGAGCCCTGGCACAGGTTGCCCAGGAAGGTTGTAGAGTCTCCATTGTTGGAGATACTCAAAAGCCATCTGGGCGTGGTCCTGGGCAACTGGCCATAGGTGGTCCTGCTTGAGCAGGGGGATTGGACCAGATGACCTCCAGAGGTCCCTGCCAACCTCAACCATTGTGTGATTCTGTGAAAGCTGTGCAGAGAGCTTCTTGAATGTCTAACTGGAAGCCATAACTCTGGCCAAGCTACCTGGTGCAAAATAAACTTAGTTTGCATGGTGTGTAGGTTCCCGTGTCTCTAGAAGAGCTTCTGGCCTTTGTCATCTGAACTGTGTGTCCACACCACTGCTTCTGGTCCTTTATTAAAAATGGCGCAGTGGACATTCGGTCAATAAGAGCTGTAGGACTTACTCATTGGTCAGCTTATTGTGCCATGTTAGCGGACCTTACGTGCATGAGACTATCTGCGTGAGGTGGAAGCAGAGCTCTGTCTAGTACAGTTATTGTCTTTGACAGTGATCAGTAGCATTGGATAGAGACCATCCCCCAACACTTGGTGTCAGGAGACCCTCTGGCAGTTCAGTTAAAAACCAATATTCTTTCATTATTCCTTTTCTCTTCAAGTCTTTTGTGTGCGTTGAATAGCAGAGGCCCCAGCACAGATCTCTGGAATTTCACTGCTGGTGACTTGTCCTTGTGAAAACCTACAGCTTCTTTCTGCTCTTGTTTCCTATTCTAATCAGTTATTAGTCCAAGCAAAAGCCTTTCTTTGTAGCTAACAGCATCTTAGTTTGCATTAGAAATTTGAAATGGTCCCTCACCAAAAACCTTTATACAAATCCACATGTAATGAATAGCCTCAAAGATTTTTAGATATGAAAGATAATTTCCTGCTACAAAAGCTGTGTTGACTCTTCCTGAAGCCATGAAGCAAGGTGGTAATTGACACCAAGAACAATTTTTATCTTCATCTATGATGGTGTTTTCTGAGGGATGGCCAACAGCTTATATTTGCTTTGTAGATATGGCAGGATCCATGTGTTCTGGCTGCAGCGACCGTCTCTGAGATGGCTGGAGTAGGCATGTGCTGTGGCTGAAATGCATCACTGATGATGTCTGGGGTATACCTGGCCACGTTTTGGGTAGTGAAGCCAGCAGGGGAATGCAATGTCACGAGCCTGCCAGTGGTTGCATGACTTAATCTTATGCAGGTCACAGGTTGCACTAGTTCTGCTAGACTTACTCTCGTGTATAAAGTTAAACACGTGCTTTGTGTGTTTGAAGAATTGCTGCCTAAGGCAGATATGCTGACATGGAAACAGCTGATAACGTTCTTCAGGGACACTTGCTGCTTGAATTTGAGAAGCACATGGCCTGGATGGAGCTGTAATGCAGATGGCTTTTGTTACCAGCTGACTTGAAAAGCAAAAGCACAGAAGTTGGTTTTGTTTTCTGTTTAGCAACAACTTTTGATTGAATCTGGTGTATTCATAGATTCCTGTTTGTTGCTTTTCTGTCTGTTGCAAAGGGAGCAAGGATTTCTAGGCTTTGAAAATCTTGTAATATCTAGAAGCTGGATACGTGATGGTGCAATGAAATCCATTCGGTGAATAAACAGCTGTAACAGAAGTGGATTTCTGGTGCCAATGACCCATCCTCATAAGGAATATCTGAATGAAAGAGAGTTTTAGAATAAAATATAAACAGAAAATGCTGATGAGGTTTTGTGGTTTTGGCTGTTTTCTTTTTTTCCCCTGCAGGTTTTGGCAATATTAGCAAGCAGTTCTTTCTGGGTAGTGTGTTCTTCACTTGGTCTTTGACCCCTCTGAAAGTGGTAACAGATGTAATGGAAACTGTGGAGTGGGCAAGCTGTCCCCTGGGAGTTGACCGAAAACTGCAAACACTTCTGCTAAATGAGCTCTTAGGTTATTGCATGTCTTGGGACGAATTTGTTTGCAGAACCATATTGAAATCGGTAAGGTTACACCTGCAGGGATTCCTTCTGGAGTTAAAATACATGCTCCAAAATTATGATTCATTAGGTATATCCCACAGCGTGCTCAAGCACTCACTTTTACAGTTGCTTCTGAGCAATATACAATGAATGCCATCCAATGAACATACAGCCATAACACTGGATTTCATATGGCAATTCATCTGCATAAAGGATGTCTGGATGAAGGAGAGAATTTGTAAATAAAATACATGTACAAATTTATTTCAATATTTTTCTCTTGTGTCCAGGAAACTTATTGTCAGAGGGAAATGAAGGAAATGTGCAGCACCTTTAAAAAGCAAAGACTGAAATGGTGGGCATGCTGTTTAAGTGGTTAAAGATTGTTTGATGTTGTAGACATTAATATGCAGGAAGAGAGAGTTTTCTGTCTTGGCTTATCAGTGCTAGAGGATTTGCTAAGCAAGATTTGAAGCATAATTCCTCTTCAGATGGCTATCATTTANGATACAATTTCAGGCAATTGAAGTGAAAGTGCCCTCCTGTAAAGTGTCTTGGATGCCTAAGAAGCTGAGTGCTGAGACAGAAGCTGGATTTTGTTGGGAAGCTGGTGGAGGCAGAAGTACTTCTTTCTGGGGCAGAGGAAGCCTTTCATTTCTCCACACTTGCAAATGAAACTCGTGAAGAT
>VYZW01008086.1:18440-31002 GCA_013401315.1 Balaeniceps rex
AAGATCCTTCTACTGAATGCTAAAAGTACTTGACTGTTCAGTTACAGCCAGGCTCTCAGGAAAACTAGAGAGCTTAAAGTGTGAGCTGTTATAATAGCTTTGTTAAACCCTCCTGTGGGTGCTTGCATTGTTTGAGATGCAGCTGGTAGGGGAGATGGTGTCTCCTTGCCCTGTTGAAGCTCATGTTCCCTGTGTGTCTCTGGCATCATTGCTCTGAACTGGGATGCTGGACCTGGAGCAGAGCCTCTTCTGATGGAGAACCCTTCTTCTCCATAGTGATTCACCTAAATATTATCTGCACTCTGCCTTCTAAAGTCCTCATGGTTACTGACATCAGGATAATAATTTATGTACCTCCTGCTGATGAAAAGGTGTCTGATACGATGTTGTTAGGCTTAGAGCTGTGATTTCAGGTTGTCTCATGCTTTTGCTAAATACGTAAATGTTCTGTAGCCAAGAGCAGGTTGTGCAAATGTTCCATTGATGATAACTAAAGCTTATTGCTAGCTTTAGGTGCAGGCTAACCGTGCTAGATAACAAGACATGCAACTCGGTCACAGCTTCTGGTCTCAGAGAGATACTGTCACAGTGTCCTGGTTGGAGCTGATTCTTCCATAAAGTGGAGCATGCCAAGTCTTTTCTCCATTAAAAGCAAATGCACCTTTTTTTAGTACCATGACAGGTTTTGTAAGACTTAATCCTTGCTAGGTTGACATTTGCTCTGTTGGCTCTTGCCTTATAAGCCTAAAGATAGGTTTCTGTGTGAAAGGCCAAGGTTCTTCTTTCAAAGAGGTGCTTCAGAGTTTGTAAAAAACAAAAACAAAAACCAAACAAAAAACCAACCAAACAAAAAAACCCAACCAACCAACAACAACAAAAAAACACCCCCAACAAACCTTGCAATTACAGAGGAGAGGTGGAAGAGCTGAGGGTTGTTGCCCAAAATCCAGTGGAAATGTTCTTTCTTTTTCTTGTTTGTTTATGTTTGAAAGTTGGTGGCTTCATACTCCTGAAGCCTGATGCCCACCGGTTGTTAATGAAGAAGGTGAAAACCTGGCATCAGTTGCAATTTTCCTTCATATTGCCTTGCCAGGGCACCATGTGCCCAACCATGCTTTAAGGCTACGGGAACTAGCTTTCTCTGCCTCTTTAATTTTTGACCTTTTGGAAGTAAGCACTGGCATTAGATTTACCAGAAACAACTTGGGAAATTGCTTTTCCAGCTTCTTACTGAGATGGCCATAGCCTTCCACAAAGACCCTTCTCCCTCAAGTCCTGAGGAGATGCTGGTGGTCAACTAAACTGACCCAGAATAGAGAGGGAACCTGAAGAGAAGAAGAGACTGCTGGTCCTCTCACCCACGCAGTCACTTAAAAGATAGCTCTGGAGTTTTCTCTGATCTCCTTTGGAAACTTTCAGGTTTCTGGATGATTTTAAGAAGTAAATACACTTCCTAGTAGTTGACAGTTTTCATGCCAGAGCATGCATTATGTCACTCTGAGGTTCCTATCCTTCTGTATGGATGACTGCTGCTTATGGGGCAGTTCTTGGTTTACTACAAGTTGCAGCTTTCAAGGGAGGCAGAATTGGTGCCAGTTCACCTTGTGTACCTGGCTCTAAACTGATGCAGTTTACTGGTGTGATTTACCGCTGCTACGTGAGTAGTTGAACAATCTCGTAACAGGAGCAAGAGCAGCTGAGAGGGCAGGCATGGGTTTGTGGGCAGGAGGCCCCTACAACCAGCCGATGGGACTCTCCAGCCTGCAAGTTGGACTTGTTTGTCTGATGTCTAGTTCTGAGGATCCTAAACTTGCATTAAAGGATGAGGCGGAAGAAGTGTTGTACCTCGGTGCTGTCTATCTGGGTGCTCACTCTTCTGCATTTGTAGCCTTTTCTCCAGGCTTGCAGAGAGTCTAGCAGCAAATTGGATTTGGAGCAAAAGGTGAGCTTTAGTAGGCTGGACATGCATGTTAATTCAAGTGTCAATTACTTAATTCTTGGCACGTCTTGTTTTGTATCTGATTTCATTCAGTCACAGCCTGTTCTGTCTGTTGATTCCTGACCTGTAATGGTGTTCTGCTGCAATCTGGTGATATCAGACAGGTTTGTATTGGATTATGTTGGGGCCAAAGTCTTCAAACACCATTCAGTGTATCAAAGTGAGTGGTAAGAGTTACTACTTGTAGCGTGGCTTTCACGTGTTTGTCCTTATCCTTGTTTTTGTTGTCCATGCTTGGACAACCTCCCCGAGGCAGTCTCTTGACCTAGATAATTAATGTATGCTGAGCTCATCTTTGGACCAGGGTGGGCTGATCTTGTTGGTATTTTGGCTTTTCTAGTTCACTGTTCCCCTCGTTACAGGATCAGAGCATCTTTGGCATAATATCAGTAGCCAGAAGTTTCTAATGGGTTCAGTCCGTGCTTCTGCTTTTAGGTCACAACTTCTGGAAGAGTAAGAATAACCTCTTTCTTTTGTTTCAAGTTCAGGTGTTGCAAGTTGAGAGAGACGTTTCAACTTTGGTTTTTTCCATATTCTGTTGCTGTACTGCTGAGCAAAAATTGAAGAGTGAGATAAGCACGGAGGCATCCAAAAGTGCTTCAGAAAATATCTGTATTCGGACCCCATCTTTCCAGTAAAATACAGAACATGAGAGATTATGGGAAGACATGCAGTTTTTCACTTCCATGTCTCTGGTATAAATTAAACTGGTGCTTGTGGTAGTTGTAATCTCTCTTGGTGAGCTGCTCTGCTGACTGTCTGTAGATGCCCGTGGTACTCAGGTAACCCTATGGAATAGTTTTGGAGTCCTCGTTAGCAGTGTTAGCAGCAGACAGATAGGTAGACAGACCTTCCACATCAAGCTCAGAAAGGTTCAGAAGAACCTGCTGCTGCCTGTGCAGTCCCTCTTCCATGAATAAGGGGCTCTTTGTACAAAGACATTTGTACTGGAAAAGCTTTGAGGAGCTCAAACCAAGCTTATTTTACTTTGACCTATTAATCAGTTAGCATCAGGACTCAAAACTTAAATGAGTTCCTTTGAAATTGAAAGGAGGGAACCTAGAAAGAGAGAGGAGAGCACAGCTGCTGCCCTGTTGCTGCGTAGGAGACAAGAAACCCAAGAGCTGGGCTGAAGCACTTCTACAGATGCTGCTTTGGCAGCCATGGACATCCATGAGAGTAAGGAGAGGGAAGGATGTTTTTCCTCTAGGTTCTGATGACCCATAGGTTTAAATTCAGATTGGTGCATGACTTGAAGACTTAAAGGCTATGAATAACCTACTACAGGGAAGGCCAACAAGGATGAGGACACCTGCTGCTGTATTTGATTCTTTGTTTGGAAAAAATAGACTTGGCTAAGCTTCCCCACCCACCCTGCCCTGTGATTTCCACATGTTTCAAGCTGTCAAAATCACAAAGCAGGGAGGCATGTACCAACAACCTTCATTTGGTATTGCTATAAATGTCTTTCTGGCTTGGAGAGTTTGGGAAGAACCTTTTGATTTGTGCTAGCATATATATGGTGAAAGGCTCCCCAGTATCTTATTGTGTTGTGATAAGCTGGAATGTCTTTTTGCTGCATCTCACCTGGCAGACCTTCCATATAAAGCTACCTTTGTTTTTTAACCAGCGTTGTTAGCTTAAAAAGAAGAAACCTCCTATAATCTAGGAGCCTTCAGGTTGTTTTGCTTGTAAGGATAACCGGAGGTGGAGGCACGTATCTTTTGATTTTTTTTTTTTTTTTTTTAATTCTCTTTATTCATATTTCAGAATATGCACAAAGATCCTACTTCTTCGCAGAAAGGAGAAATAGCCAAAAATGCTTTCCTTCCTTCCAGTTCTTTTAGCACTGAGCAGAAGTTCCCCTTCAGTCATTGCACTGGGATGTTTTGGCTGTTTCCAGGCTGTCTGCACTTTCTTCTCCGTTTCTGAGCTCTCCACAGTATTGCCTGATGCTTTTGTAGCATACGGTGCCATCACTGCTGTGCGTAACCCTGTTGAAAACCATGCACAGGAAACTTGCAGAACCTTGTGTTCTGGATGGAGACGTCCTCTGTTTCTACACACCTAAAATTAGTATTACAGCTACATGAACCTATAGAAGAGCATAATGATTTCTCAAAAATATCTGGAATGAAAGATAGCATTGAGACTATCAACTTCAGTGAAATTTAACTTGACCTGTATTGCCAGGAAATTGCTGACTGTGGTAAAATTCTGTGGGGCAGGAGGTGGGTGGGTGACCAGACTTTAATACATTGGCAGTTTTATTTGCTCCAAAAGTAACACTTGGTTAATTGTACCTTCAGGCTGAAATTGCTGCTTGTTTAAGTCTCTGTTAGCTCCAGACTTGGCAGTTTTTAATTTAATAGCACCTCAGACACAATTTATTCCTGTGCGTGTACACTGTGCTGGTTTTAGCTTCTAATTCCATCTCTCAGCAAGCATGAAGCACCCATGCTGCAGAGTACCTGCTTCTGCAGGCACTTAGAGAAACCAAAATCATAAGCTTGCCTTTTATTCTTCTTGATCTCCTTTGCTCTGTATTGGCTTGATGGCTGCAGAGTTCATGTGGGAGCCCACTTCTTTGAGGGTCTTGTTGAAAGCTGTTTCATTTGAAACACATGGTATGAAATGCCCTGTGTATGATCTGTTCCCATGAGACAAGAGCATGTCTGAAAATTTGCTAGCTGCTTCTGGTGCAGATCAGACCAGGGAAGGTTGCAACGCCCTAGGGCACATTTTTATTGCTTGGAGGTATTTTTGTTGACAGATTTATTGTCCAGTCACAGCTTTATGCAGTTAGCCTTTAGCAGTTCGTTTTTCTTTATATTAAAACTGGATTGTTGCAGATATTCCAAAACCAGCTGTCTGGTCATTTTTCACAGGAAAAGTGTCCCACCGAGTAAGTACTTCTCACCGTCTGAACTGCAGAACGTGGCACTAATATGGGTGAGAAAGAAAGATGGATGGGTGATGCTGGTTTTGGGGTTTTAGGCTTTAACACTTATTTTCTCAGAGGCAAAAAGTGTGATGGCCATGAAGCCTCAATGGTGCCAGCATGGGCTGTCCTCGTTAGTGGAGTAACAAATGCATAAACTGTCTGCCTTGTGCCCTGAGAGAGGAATATGGGTGGGGAACTGAGGCACAGAAAGATGGAGATGAGTAAAGCTGGTAATATTCAAAACAAAACTAACCAAAAAAACCGACCCACAAACCCCACTGTGGCTAAATGTGCCAAAGATTGTGAATCCATAGCCCTGCATCACTTCCATAGGAGGCTGGAATGGGAGAACGAGCCTGAGTTAGTACTGCTTGACTAACCTGATCTCCTTCTATGACCAGGTAACCTGCTTAATGGATGAGGGAAAGGCTGTGGATGTTGTCTACCTGGACTTTAGTAAAGCCTTTGACACCGTCTCCCACAGCATTCTCCTGGAGAAACCAGCTGCCCATGGCCTGGACAGGCATACTCTTTGCTGCGTAAAAAACTGGGTGGATGGCTGGGTGCAGAGGGTGGTGGTGAATGGAGTTAAATCCAGTTGGAGGCCAGTCACGAGTGGTGTTCCCCAGGGCTCAGTGTTGGGGCCAGTTTTGTTTAACATCTTTATCAATGACCTGGACAAGGTGATCGAGTGTACCCTCAGCAAGTTTGCAGATGACACTAAGCTGGGTGGAAGTGTTGATCTGCTTGAGGGTAGGAAGGCTCTACAGATGGACCTGGACAGGCTGGATCAATGGGCTGTGACCAATTGTATGAGGTTCAACAAGGCCAAGTGCCGGGTCTTGCACTTGGGCCACAACAACCCCATGCAACGCTACAGGCTTGGGGATGAGTGGCTGGAAAGCTGCTTGGCTGAGAGGGATCTGGGGGTGTTGGTCAACAGCCGACTGAATGAGCCAGCAGTGTGCCCAGCTGTCCAAAAAGGCCAACGGCATCCTGGCTTGTATCAGAAATAGTGTGACCAGCAGGACCAGGGAAGTCATCCTTCCCCTGTACTTGGCACTGGTGAGGCCGCACCTCGAGTACTGTGTTCAGTTTTGGGCCCCTCAGTACAAGAAGGACATCAAGTTGCTGGAGTGTGTCCAGAGAAGGGCAACGAAGCTGGTGAAGGGTCTGGAGCACAAGTCTTATGAGGAGCGGCTGAGGGATCTGGGGTTGTTTAGCCTGGAGAAGAGGAGGCTGAGGGGAGACCTTATCGCCCTCTGACTACCTGAAAGGGGGTTGTAGCGAGGTGGGTGTTGATCTCTTCTCCCCATTAGAAAGTGATAGGACAAGAGGAAATGGCCTCAAGTTGCGCCAGGGGAGGTTTAGATTAGATATTAGGAAAAACTTCTTCACGGAGAGAGTTGTCAAGTATTGGAACAGGCTGCCCAGGGAAGTGGTTGAGTCCCCATCCCTGGAGGTATTTAAAAGACGGGTAGAGGAGGTGCTTAGGGACATGGTTTAGTAGTGGACAGGTACGGTTGGACTTGATGATTTTAAAGGTCGTTTCCAACCAAGTGACTCTTATGATTCTATGATCTGCATGAATGAGGTCGTCTGTTCAGAGCCTGCAGTTAATCCACCAAGGGATGGCTTTCCATTCCTTTTGTGGGAGCGTGGTGGTGTTGACCTTGCAGTTTCATGTGTTGGCCAAGTCTAAGTGTGATCGCAGAGTTTCTCAGCAAAACTTGGCTTTCCACCTCTTTGAAAGATTTTAAGGTGTTTGTTCTATTCATGCAGAGCATCTTGAAAGTCCTGATCTATTATGTTTGGCCATTTACGAGCAGAAGAATGGATTTTCTTGCAGAGAGTAATATGTGGCAGCTGGAGAAATACTTCAGCAGCTGCAAAGTTCTTTTAAAAAGCACTATTTGCACAACAGTCTTCCAGACGATGCAGCAGCCTTCTCAGAGGCTGTCTGCTCAGTGACATTGGATTATTCCTTGCTCTCTGGCTTAACAACTCACATATAAGTTGGTCAAATGTGAATCTAGGGTGTGCTGCGCAAGGATGCTGTCTCTGTTCTTTTGACTTCATCGTTTGCAGCTGTTGGCATGTTTTGGCTCATTCCCTGAAGCTTGTAGATGCTGCTGTAGGCATCACAGTCACCTGTCCTATGGGGTGTGTCGTGCAGATTGATGGGAGATTTAGCCACCGATAGGGACTAACACTAGAAACGAAAGGAGGTGGTTCATATTTAGGGGAGGAGAAGATGTATAAATTTATGGCTGCCTAATTAAAATGTTTTTGCTTATTGGGCTGTTGTTCTTAACAGATTCCGGTGTGATGCAGTCTGTGTGGACTTTTTTGGCTTTGTAGGATTTTTTAAAATCTTTTTTTGTGAACATGTATCCGGAGAAACATCAAAAAAGGCAGCAGCAGACCAAACTGATGTCCGTCTAATACCCTGTTCTGCCTGCTGCAGTGAGGAGTGTGCCTGCTAATGTGGAGGGATGTGCCAGCTCTTCTGTAATACATGGCCAGCTGTGCAATGTTACGCTCTGAAGAAGTTGTGTGGTAAGAGAAGGAATATGTGATGTTCTTCTGGACCTGAGCTGGCAAGGTTTCTTCTCTGAATCGCATTTTGAAACGTGTAACTTGCGTCCTACTGTTGGAGCAGATCAGCCTTGAATGCTCTGGTGGCCTCATGTCAGCCCCGGGTGTTTATCAGATCCAGCTTGTTGGCCACCATCCTAGCCTGGCTGATGTATCTATGAGATAAGACTCAGTGATTTCTAGGCATGTTTTCCTTCAAAACTCCCTGTGAAAGTATGGAACTGTGCACATCCCACCTCAGTCATCCTCCCAGAGGAGCATTTTGTTAATACTGGAAATGGTCGGGGCATGGAGAGCCTGTATTTGGGCAGCAAATGGGCCTCTGCCCATTGTATCCTGGGTTTTCTAAGGAAGTAGGAATGCTTCATGCTGTGCAGGCATCTTGGCAAGTCAAAGGAACTGTGTCTAGACCAGGGACCTAGTAATGCATTTCCTCTCCTGTAATCTCTAATGCTTCTCTGCTTCACAACCTCTGTTCAGTTCGTCCTTCATTGCACGTGACATTTTGTAGGAACAGCTTTGTAACTTGTCATTAACTTTCTCTGCGAGCCAAAGGAACTTAATGTCTCTAAAGCTGCTGTTCGGAGGATGCTGTAACTTCATCTGGTCATGCTCAGCTGACAGTGGGTCAGCCTCATGTGCCCTGGTGGTGCCCCTTCTGTCTCCAGACCTATCCACATGTGCAACTTCAGCCTTGGAGATAAGCTTGGGAAACCAAATGCTTCTCAAGATTGCAGCACAGATTCCCTGCCTCCTGCATTCTAGCCTCGATTCACAAAATGAGATGTGCTTGTCTTCCCTTAGCAAAATCTGGTTTAATTCTGTTTCTCTAAAGAGTGAAATACAGCACTTGTTTTGAGAGCTGACAACACATGAAGTGTTTAGCAGCAATTGCAAGTTGAAACCAGGCCTTATGTCTTCTAAATTTGATGGGAGAGTAGCATTGTTGTTTGCAAAAGGTATTCCATCCTTGTTTTCCCTGCTTTGTTGTTATACTGAGGATAGAAGATATCTTTGCAGCTCTTTGACCTTATTTCATGCCTAGTCCATGCACGGTTGTAAGTATGAATTTTGGGGCAGTGTCTGCTGGGTCTTTGATGACAGCTCAAAGGAGCATGTGTTGCCCTGAATGGTTTGCTTTGCACCTGTGATCTCTAACACACACAGTCCATCTTTCAATGTTTTTTTGTCTAGTTCTACGTCTCTCCTTTCGCCTTGGTGCAGTCACTGCATGCACCTTGCAGCTACTTAACCAGGAACAACTGAGGCTGGCTGGGAGGGCATGGAGGCAAGGGGTTTGTATTCCAAAGGCTTCACTCTGCTCTTGCAACATCACCCCAATCAATGTTGTTTGAAATAATGCTTTGAGGTTTTTTTGCACTAATTCCTTGGCTTGAGCACAAGGAGATCAGCAAGAAGGGAGGAGCGCTTCTGAAACCTAGCAGGCAATGCCTTCTGGATGTGTGTGTACATTGCAAAGTCATCAGTCATTCACTTGTTGACTCAAAGTTATTCTGGTTTTCCAGTGTGCTTGTTCCCTGCTGAGTTATAGCCACAGATGGTAAAAGTAAACTTTGCACTTTTCAGAGTGTAGTCCTTTCCCAGATTTTATTTGTTGCTGTCTTTTGTGGTTTAGTTTGACTTTTAATTTCCTTGGGGATGCTCTACAGATGGAGAAGGTAGTGCTCAAAGAGCGAATTTTGCCCTGATTTCTCAAAATGACTTCCGATGGGAACAGTAGTGTTTATCTCTTCCTTTGTGTTGTCTCCAACAGCCAGAGGCTGGTTTCTTCTGGGGAGCAACATGATCTGGAGAAGAAGCTTTAGCTGGTGCTTTTCTGGGATGTAGGTGTGTGATGTGTGACGTAGAAGTGTGATGGGAAAGCAGAAATAAAGCTTATTGCTTGTAATTATAAAAGGCAGTTATTAAGTCGAGAAAAGTGATCCACAAGTAATTGCGGCTCTTGTTCTGGATGTATGGGATTGTGCTAAGGTGGAAGAGGCAAAAAAACCAAACCCTAGCTGGGGGTTCTGGTATTTAATACAGCATCCTAAGCATCATCTGGACTGCATTAAGATACGACTGCATCCCCTCGCTGGACTTGGAAATGAGCTGTTTGCCTGTCTGCTGTACTTAAGTTTCTGTATCGTGTTTGTCTACTTCACAAGCTCACTCTGCAATTCATAATGGGATTTTTATAATTGGCTAAAGAACATTTAAATTATTTTAAGCTTGTAAGTTTGTATTGAGCACCTTGGGGTAGGGATTATCAGTTGGCCCCTGAGGAGACCGTGTTTAGTAAGAGGGAAAGGGGAGATAAACCTCTTGTGTCTGAGCTCGGCATGTCCCCCCCTAACTGGTGCTGGCCTAATCCAGAAAGGCTGCCAGGTGCTTTGGAAGGGGTGAGAGGCATTTGCTGGGATTTTGCTTTCCTCTGGAGCTGTTGCAGGCAAGTGGGACCAAAGTCAGCTGTGATGGGAAGGACTTCCAGTGGGTTAATGTGGTTGGGGATACAAAGCATCTCTGCATAGAGGACAGACGGCTGTGTTAATGCAACAGCTTCTAGACACTGAGCATGATCAACATTTGCTCTTACAAATGTATGTAGTTCTTGGGTCAGTTGAGATTAATTAAGATTATTTTATTTTTCCTAAAAGACTGAGATTTTCAGTATAATAATAATAATCATAGTATTTATGCATAGATATAAGGCTGCTATATCGCATTTCCAAAATGCAGTGGAAGATGTTTATCCTTTGAGGGTTGGTCAGTATAACTACAAAGGTATTAGTAAAGGTAGGAAAAAAAACCCACTGTAATAAGAGAGTGCTCTGTGTTTGTATTCATTGCTGTTATTCTTTACTATTTTCTTTAAAACAGTAAATGCATACTTTATTGCACAACCAGTTCATTCTCCGGGTCACTTCTTAGGCTATAAAATATTGCTTCTTGTAAGCCTTTTACCTTGAAAAGGGACAGCAAACATAAGCTGGACTCTCTTTAAAATGTAAAATTTACCCTTAATAATGTGGTTTTTTTGTTGTGTTTTTTTTTTTTTTTTTTCTGTGGGCCAGATACTGCTTGCTGGATCTCTGCCTGTGACCTGTGAACTTTACAAAAAGTGCACTTATTTCTACATAACGTGGTGGGAGTGCAGGTTGACAAATGGTGCTCTGAGTGTCTTGGTGAGGTACCTGTAGTGTCTGTGAGGGAACCCAAATTGCTTGCTTTAAGTTGAAGGATTCAGAATTTAAAGCAAACTTTTGCTGTCTGTCAGCAATAAGGATTTGTCTGCTCTAGGAAAATCTCTTGAGGGCAGAGTATTTCGCATCTTCCCTTGCTTTCCCGCTTGCTCCCAGTCTTGTCAACTGGAGTTTTCAATGATTAAACTACAGCATATGCTGAGTGACAGCAAGAGCGTGCAAAAGGCTAAGGCAAACTTGTGGGAGTGCCTTGTAATTCAGAACAGTGGGGAAAAGTATTTAAGTTATCTTGGCTGAATAACACAAATTCATATTACCAATTCCCTGCCAAAAACGTGGGGCTGCTTTCCTGAGCAGCTGATGCCTGTGTACCATGTTGTGGGGGCTGCGGTGTATCGCACAGGTCATCTCCTCTCCTGCGCTGATTCTTTTAACACCCACTAAGGTGCGCTTGGAGGAGCAAGTGATGAGAAGGAATGAGCAAGGTCTGCGCTGTCCATGCGCAGTGCAACATGGGAGAGAGACCCCAGCGAAGCTAGTGCTGGCGGACACCAGGCACAGTCTCTGGTACGCAGGACTAGATGGGGCTGGTGAGCTGCCTTTGCCTGCCAAGACTTCTGTTGTCAGGTCAGACTTCGAAATATTTCCAGCTGCCAGGTGGGATGACCCAGGCATGAACTTTTGGCTGCAGTGAGAAACGTGCTCACACAAAACAAGCATGATGTTGTGCACACTTACTCCAGGGAGAAAGCCACAGAGGAGTGCATGAGCTAAGATCAGCGGTGCAAATACCTTACAGTCTGGTCCTTTTTGGGCTCTCCTGCTCTCTGGGAGAGCAGAAGATGTAGAAATGCTCCATCTATTTTCAACAGGCAAAATAACTCTTTTTACTAGAATAAATAAAAGGGCAGGAAGGAGGCTTTGAGTTCCTTAGGGAACTTGTAGGGTGACCGAGGATGCTGAATTTGAGGCGCTGCATTTTTAGCATCAAGGTGTGTCCCCATCTTTGACTCTTTGATAGTCCAATGTGGACGTATATGTTTTGTGTCCTTTGTGAAGCTTGGGGTAGCTGTTTCACCCTTTTTCAGGCAGGGTGGTTTTGAGGCTAAAACTCTGTTACCCTGTTCAGGGCTTTAGGACACAGAGTAAGGAGGAAAATTTGGAAACAAAAGTTTCATGGTATGAAGCATCAACATGTTGCAATCTGGGAGTCAAAGCTAATAAACATTATCTTGGGCTTTCTTGGAGGGGAAAAAAGGCTCTTAATCAGATTCTTAAATTCACAGGTGTGGTTGGGACTGGAGTTGAGAGCTCAGGGCCAAACTTCTTGCATGGATGGCTAAATCAGGGTCTTATGCATGTTACTGATGACTGTTGGATGTTTTTCACTGTGGTGTTTGTACCATTCACACATACTGCTCATTCTGTGTTGTGAACTGCCTTTGTGTCTTCAACTGCAGTTGTCATGTACACCTCTGAGATGTCATGCAAAGTTGAATCTCAACACTGTTTGAAGGCTGTGACGTTTCTCTTCATAACTGAAGTATGAGGTCTAAAGCTTGCTTCAGTGATGAGGAAGAGGGTTGCCCTTAAAAACTACTTAGGGAAGAGACTTACAATTGGTCTGGTTCAGGCTGAAATGTTTGGAAGCTCCTATAAAGCCTTAAAAAGCCTTGGAAACAAGAGGGTATATCCAGGCAGAAGCTGGCAATCTGCTCTGACATGAATGGGAGCTGCTGCGATGGCTTCAAGGATGAGAGCCCATTCATTGGGACAAAGTAGAATCATAGGATGCTTTGGGTTGGAAGGGACCTTTAG
>VYZW01008090.1:2135-25649 GCA_013401315.1 Balaeniceps rex
GCCATTTTTTATCTTTGATTTTATTTCATATTCTGTAATGAATAGGTTCTTTCTAGTTATTATGAAGGAATGGAGGAAATTAAAGGGGTTGCTTTGCCTGAAGACATTCATTGGGTAAATAAGGGTGGATCCACATACTAATCAAGCATAACAAGGAGTTGATCATTCTTAAGTGACAACCTTTCATTCTTGAAGCACATCAAAGAGGGCAAGGAAGTGGGGGGAGAAGAGAGAAAATACATACAGTGTCTTCTTTAGAGGAGTTGTTGCAGACACTTCATTTTTATCAGTTTCATGTCCTTACCTTAAGACATTCAGTTCTGTGTTGTGGAGAGGTTACCCATTTATCCACTCACACAATGGGACCACCATCGTTTGCTTCGTAGAATCACCGTATGAATTTTGGAGAGCTCTGTGGGTTTGTGTGTCCTCTGCAGCTGAATCTGTGGCTGGGTTTATTGGGGGATTTAATGTCAGACTACAAAACTTACATACAAACCTATCTTTATGATTTTTTTTTTAATCTACTTTAATCCCAATATGTCAATAATTTATCAGTTGTTAGTCAAAAACATGTTCAAGTCAACATGAAAACATGATTTAGTAAGTGATGGAAAGAAGTCTTTTCTGAAAGAAGAGGAAGCTATGTTACGCTGCTGAAAATTAAGAAATAGCTTTCATTCTTTTTCTCAGTTTCTCCTGGTATTTTTTGTTCTGGTGGTGTGGTAGTCTGACCCCCCTGCCCCCGCCCCCAATTATGATGTCTATGTAAGTACAATTTACTCTGTATTTGTATGAAATAAACATGCTTTCAGCAAATGTTAAAATGGGTATTTGGTCTGAGGAAAAGCTTAAACTTACCTTGTTTTACCCAAGACGGACTACAGTTCTCGCTAACATAGAAAGAAAAACGCATCATTATGCCATAGTTGGGAAGTTTGTGGGTGTGCTTGGCATGCTTTTTCTTTTTATTTGTGTTTGACATTATTCATGATTATAATTCATTTAGAAGATGCACTAAAAATGCATTTTTTAATACCTTCCATTTAAAACTGTGTAAAGCACTCATGTGACCTTTAGCAGACACAGTGTACTATGTATTTGCTGGAAGAGTGTCCATTTTATTTTTTTTTTTAAACAGTTGTACTGCCCTTGTGCTTTTATAAGGCCCCAGACATTTTGGGGAATTAACTGCCAAATATCCCACTGCTGCAAGAGATAATATTTGATTAAACCCTGACCAAAGATAAGTGTGTCCATCAGGATATGGAGAAGCTTAGTTAAACTACTTCTTTTCAGTAAAGGTTCCAGGACTCTGAGAAGATGCTCGGCAAATGCTTATTAATCAGATAAGCATAACTTTTTTTTTTTCCCCCTTCTATCAGTGAAATAAAATAAATCATAGCCCAAAAGTTAACCAAAATTGCTACTAGGATTTTAAGGCATGACTCCATTAACTTAATGTAGTTTGCATTACTCATGCAAGAGGTGAGTTTGCCATTTATTTTTATAAGCTATATTAGTTCCTCAGAGGTTTTTCTCCTTTTTCTTCAAGTAATACTGAAGCTCAGCTTTTGGTCGTCATGGCAAAATCAGATAAGTGTTGCATATAGTTTTACTTCAGTTCTGTGTGGTTTATTAGTTAACGGCACACTTAGGTCTAAACTGAGTATAAAAGGTTCTGAAAGATGCCAGAGCGCAGTAAATAATAATACATAGCATCTCCAGCTGTGGTTGAGGAGCTGCTAGTTAATGGGTTATTTTCTGTGAGCCAAAACATTCCTTAGATATTCACCATGCTTATATGTATGCTGAATTACCCTGTTCCAGGAGATGTACGAGAAGTATTTCCTATGTCTTTCTCATGACGGTGATCATCCATCTCTTATTAGAGACCGGCCCTCATTTCATTTGTCATGTGAGTAAAGGATAAGATTATATCAATCTGTTGAATATTATTCAGTCAAATAATGTGTGATATATTTTTAATTATCTCCCTGTTTTTATAGAGTTTAATCCCTAAGCTTTTTTATTTTGTCCTATGGCTATATTGAATTATATGCCTGAAACAAGTAGTGTGGATGTTGCTTAATGTTTGATGCTGTTGAGATAGTCGTTGGGATTTTTTCTGCTTGTACCCCAAATAGTAATAAGTAGCATACAAGAAAGATGGCTCTCCTTTAAAATATGGCTTGGACATTTCCAGTTAGAAAAGTCATTAAAGCTCTGAAGCAGCGCTCTCTGTTTTCAGAACCTGGTAGTCTGTAAGTGCAGGAGGACATCGTGCCTTGAAAAAGCTTTGCTGCACTGGGCTATTACTGTGCTCTGAGAAGATAAGAACCTTGTTGAAGGAGATTCAGAACTGCATGCTAGAAATGCAAAAGAGAAACAAAAACTCGTTCTGAGGTTAGAGCTCAGAGGTTTCAAGAGGAGAATTGGAGTGGAGACTCCTTCAGGTCGTACACTGAGATTACTTTTGTACTGAAGAAACTAATGGAAGTGAAGGAAAGACATGGAAATATCAAAAAGAAGTGTTATGAGGATTGATATGAAATTTTATGATTTGATTGCAATTTTTTTTATTGAAGTATGTTAGAAATCAATTTCATTTTAACTATTAAACTATGTAAAGGTGGAATCAAGTTTTTGAGATTACTAAAACTGCAGCATCGAAGAAAGTGCTTGATAAGCTAAGGAGCGTGGTGTTTCTACCAAATACGACTTTCAAACAAAACATTCTTCTTCTTATGTCCTTGTCTACTTCGGTTTTCATGTATGTTGACAGTTCTGCTGCCTGACAGCGTAAACTGTTTTTCTGTTTCATCCTTCTTTCTCCTAGGATAGATGATATGAAATGCATATAAAATACCTTGTGAAGAGCCTTCAACTGGACCAAAATTCTTTGAGATCAAGAACACAGATAATATTATTTTTTATATAATTGAGGGTGGTACATTAAAAAAAATGTAATTTAGGATTTTAAGTCTAATTAGGGCTGTACTTTTGTTTCAGATATTCCAAGTGTAAAGACATTTGTACCTTTGAGTTCCATCTTGCAAAGTGGTCGGAATGATCTATTGGCACCTCATAGTCATCAAGGAAATTTTCAAAGTGAAGTTTAAGCAATTTAAATTCTGTGTTCTAATTCCAGATTTCAGTAATAATATGGTCCCATATTTCTGTACACATTATTTCCCTCAGTGAAGCATTCCATTACTCAGAAGCAGAAAGAACAAAAGAATTTTCTGTCATCTTCAGTCGTTTTGTCTTCCAAAACAAAGGTCTCTAATCTTCCAGGTAGAAGTTGGTTGAAGTTTAGTATAAAAAATATCCTTTTTGATTATTTTGTTTTCCTTTGAATCATCTGTTGTCTCTACAAACACAATATTGGTAATTGCCCTGATTTAAGCATAATTATACTGCTTGTAGTTACATATCTACTTTTTCTAATCTGATAGTTATGTGCTAAACTTTTCTGAAGAAATCAAGTAGTGTTGGTGTGCATGCTAGGAGGGTAGTTTCTTCCTGTTTCTTGATGTATGTGGTCTGAACCTATTTTATCACATAACATCTGTCTTTATTGTTTTCCTGCTGTCAAATAAGCCTTCTTCTGTTCCCATTCTATCAATAGGCTCACCTTCTTTCTATCTGTTTTCTTTAAAAGGTTCCCTTTTCACACAAGCAATGGGGGTTAAACATGGACATTTATTAGTATTATTCTATTCATAAGAATAATTGTGATGTAGTGCCAGTCCTGGATCAAAACCTCATTGTGGTGGGCTGTGTAAACAGGAAACAAAAGGAAATTATTTTCTCATTCTCAGATATCTTCTATGTCAGGAATCCAAAATGCCTTTCACCAGCTGCTGTCCTGGGTGGTGGCTGTCACGTCAGCAGCGTCACTCTTCATGGTGGTAGCAGGTACATCACTGACAGTAGCTGCACAACAGCATCTTCTGGTTTGGCTTCTGTTGAAATGTCATTGGATCCCTCGGTTTTCCATTTCTCCCCCTTAACTTTTGAAGAGCTATTTTAATCATCCTCTTTAAATTCATGTAGAAACTCTTTCATTTAAGAAATGTGTAATGCAAACCTTCTAAACCGGCTTTAAAAAAAAATACTGTATGTATTAAGCTCAGTTTTTGTAGAAAACTTAGCTTTAGAATTAGTCAGAGGTCGTCTTTTGTTAGTTTAGGGTAATTTTTTTCATGTCTCTTCGGTACCTTCTTTCAAAACCCCTATCATTAACTCAGTATTCATATCTCAGTGAAAACAAATTCTGCCGCTGGTTGGGGGCTGTGATGAATAGCCTGAATATTTCATGTTTATTGCTCACAAATTGCTTTATATATTAACTCCTTATTTTTGCTTTGTGATCGGCTAAACAAGATATATTATCTTTTATAAAGGAATGAGTGTAGTTAATAGAAAAAATGGTAAAAGGAATTACTGGTCCTTTTATTCTCAGGAAAAAAGATAGGAAGTGTTTGTTCAGTTAGGAAAAGCTAAGCTGTACGGATTATGAAGCTTATAGGACATTCTGAGGCATTTTCAGAAGATGCTTTTTTTCTGACCTTGCATGAGACATGACTGCCAGAAAAATTAGGTTCATATGACATTAAAACTTAGTTTCAGGTTTAAAGCTATTTTTCCTCATCACACAACTATAACAATTTGCTGCAAAGCATCATCAGTATTGTGCAGTAGGAATTTACTAACACTTCTTTCACCAGAAACAGATTTCATTTAGTTACAAAACCGATTTTAACTATAAGCCTAAACCTGATTTTTCACAAGTACAGCATCAATATTAAAATAAACTTGTTCAACAATATTAACTCGATTTTATTTAATACCTTCCCCTTGCCTATTCTGTTGTACTAGAAATAAGTATGTCAGGGCATTGGTGATAGGCATAAGATACTACATTGAGAAGAGATAAACTGAACGGGAGATACAGATACCTAAAGCTGAATGTGGCCTGGTGGGTACATTTTCCTGATGCCATTTAGTTTTCATTTATATATGTATATATTAAGAAAAAAAAAAAAAGAATATATATATATATGTTCCTTGACGTAATTCTTTTCCATACATTTCCATATTTATTTCCATATACAAGTCAGAATTATTTCAGTGTCAGAAGTGTATATTGTTACAATACTATTTGTCCTGAGGTTAAATTAAAATCTGTCCACTTAGGCTGTTCATTATGGTACACTTTGTTAGTGAAATCATCATTTGTGGAATAATGGTTTGCGTTTTATTGTATTTATATGGATGACAGGGCAGAGTGTACCCTCAGCAAGTTTGCCGTTGACACAAAACTGGGAGGAGTGGCTGATATGCCAGGGGGTTGTGCTGCCATCCAGTAGGACCTGGAGAGGCTGGACAAATGGGCTGACAGGAACCTCATGAAGTTCAACGAAGGAAAATGCAAAGTCCTGCACCTGGGGAGGAGCAACCCCATGCGCAACATGCTGGGGGGCTGCCCAGCTGGAAAGCAGCTTTGCAGAAAAGGCCCTGGGGACACCAAGCTGACCGTGAGCCAGCAACATCCTCTTGTGACAAAGAAGGTGAATGCTACCCTGGGCTGAATTAGGCAGAGTGTTGCCAGCAGATTGAGGAAGGTGATCCTCAGCACTGGTGAGGCCACATCTGGAGTACTGTGTCCAGTTCTGGGCTCCCCAGTACAAAAGCAACAGGAGAGAGTCCAGCAAAGGGACTCTGAGATGATGAAGGGACTGGAGCATCTCTCCTATGAGGTAAGGCTGTGAGAGCTGGGGCTGTTCAGCCTGGAGAAGAGAAGAAAGGTCAGGGGGATCTCATCGATGTATATAAATACCGGAAGGGAGGGTTTAAAGACAGAGCCAGATTCTTTTCAGTGGTGACCAGTGACAGGACCAGAGGGCACAAACTGATACACAGGAGGTTCCATCTGAACGTTGGGAAGCACTGTTTTTACTGTGAGGGCCGAGCACTGGCACAGGTTACTCAGGGAGGTTGTAGAGTCTCCCACTTCGGAGATATTTAAAACTCATCCGGACATGGTCTGGGGCAACCTGCTTGAGGTGGCCCTGCTTGAGCAGGGTGGGGGTTGGACAATTCCAGAGGTCCCTTCCAACCACAACCACTCTGTGAAACCCTGATATATATATACAAAAAGATTTGAGCGCGTTAAAATTTGAATACGGTAAAAATATGTTAACAGGAGATGCACAGATTTTGTCCTGCCATATTGCCACTAAAACATCTAGCTGTCTTATTGTATTATCCCATAACAATGAAGTGGTAAGATGGAAAACAGAATCACCCCATTACAGCCTGTTTAACTGTCCCTTACACCTCTGCTGCTTTTCTGATAAAATCCTTCACGCTTTTTTTTTTAAATATATTTCAACAAGTAAAGCGACGGAAAAAAGAATCACCCTGCTACAACCTCTTTAACTGTCCCTTACACATCTGCTGCTTTTCTAATAAAATCCTTCACTCCTTTTTTTTTTTTTTTTTAAATCTATTTCAATAAGTAAAGCAGCTATTTTCAAAATGCTACAGATATATTGCAGTCAAATGTATCAATGCTTGAGGGCAAAATATTTTGTCAAACAGTGAGCAAAACAACGATAGGAATTATATCCCTAAGCATCAAGTGTTTAATACACTTAGTGTAGAAACCGAAAAAAACTTTAAATTGTACAATATGTATTTGCGTAGATACATTTTGTGATTATTTTGTATCCCAGAGGCAGAGCTTCTCATCATGTATCTTTAGTGTTACCATGTCAGTTTTTAATTTTTAGTGAATATTGCAAAATAAAATTCTAACTAAATTGCCAGATTAAATATTTTAATTGCCCTTTATAGCTTTAGCATAAATACGGCTATGTAAATAGCAAGTGACAGTTACCGATGGGTTTATCCTGATTTTTAACATACTTTTATTTGTGAAAATGTGTTAGATAAAGCTTGTCATAGTTTAGTTTTTACTGATGTTCACCTGTCTTGAAGTAAAGACCAGTAAGCGCAATATTGTGAGGGAAAAAAAGCTGACAATTTGGCATATGTCCGTACTGTTCTTTAAAGTGTCCTTTCATTGTACTTTCACTTGGTAGTATGAGAAGATCTCAAAAGCAAAAGATCACAGAACTCTGTAAGGTCACTGTGAGTAACTCCCTGAAGACCTCAAAGTTCAAGCATACTCTTATCGTCCAGAAGGAGGGCTGGTGTCACGGATCTGGGAGGAACAAGAGGCTCTTTCATTGTCTCTGGATAACCAGAAGGCCCTCTGGCAACCAGCAAGCCTGGGAGAGCCCGCTTGATTGTGGAGAGTTCCCAAGGGGGTGGTTTCAATGGCAAGCCTCTGAGAAGATCTCTCTTAAAAAAAACCCTTGTTATCTGTTTCTGGATAGGCACAGCTAAGTTGTTCCTGTCCATTTCCTTCAAACCATTTTGAGAAAACAACTGGTTAGCAACAACATCAGTCACAAACAAAAACATCTATTCTGAATAAACTAGAAGTTGCATCTCACACATATACCAATAAATAGCTGTCATCAGTACAAATTAGCAAAGTGGTTATATACCATGATGTTAAACCTACGTACATGCTATTATTATTCAGTGACATAACAGTTGCTGTGGCTGGCATCCAAGATGCACAATGTGTTCTGTTGGTGTTTTCAAACAGATTAAGTATGAAAGCTCTGGGTAGAAGTTGGGCCGTGCATTTTAATACTTGTAGATTGATAAAAAATTGTGTCAGTGAGAGGTCATTGGGTCACTATTCTGAAGTCTACACAGAAGTTTAATGTACCATTATACCTTGGTACCTAGTGGTACTATTGCAGGATAAGGAGTGCAACATGGTTTTTTCTGTTGACTGTTGAATAGAACTGCTCAGGGCTGAAACAGTGGGTTTTTTTGTTTGTGTTCAATTTTTTTGTGTGTAGTAAACTAAAGAGTAGACAGTGAGGGTATGTACTTATATTGCATTCCTGTGTATTCAAAGTTGTCCATTGTCTTTGCTTCTCAAGATAATACATAGTTGTGAGATCCATGCCTTTTTTTTTTTTTTAATTCTAAGCAGCAGAGAAGAACACAAGTTGTTCAGGCTTTCTATAACAAGACCTCCAGACTATAAAGGCAGCAAACATCATGGCAATAGCCATATATTTATAGAGTGCTAAAGGATATTACCATAATGGAAACAAGGGGATTTTTGCTGTTGATTTCATTCAGCTAAGATGCTTGGCTACAGATGAATAGCTTTTCCCTCTTCATCTCATTCTTTTCTAACTACAGTGGATCATTATTAAGTGTTTGAATTAACTTAATTCTTTAACCATTTTTCAGGCAAAGGTGGGCATCCGAAAACTTGCCCAAGTAGATGAATCTGAATATTTGCTGATTGTTCTAAAAGATAAATTTAGAGCTGAGAGTAATTTTTATTTATTCGTCATTGTATGAAAAAGGTTTTTGAAAAAGTTTTTGCAAGTTAACCTTCCCAGGAGGTAGGCTACAAAAACTGGGTTGTGACGTTGGACCACTGGTCTATTTTATTTCAAAAATCTCCTCTATTTTCTAATCATTTGAAAGATTCTTTTATTCTCTTAAAATTTTCTTTCGATAAAAAAGTAAAATACATTAAATATTTTGTTTGAATTGAGTTTGAAAGTATGTTCTATGGCCACATGATAAAAAAAAAAAATCTAAATTTCAAACATTAGTATACTGCACTTTTGAAGAGCAGTGGTTGTAGCTGTATCTTTCACAAGGATAAGCCCATGTCAGTGTGGCCTGTTGTACAAAATATGGAGTACACTTGTAGCTCAGTTTGTTTGCAAAGGAAGATATTTTTTCTGCATGCTAGAAAATTATGCTGTAGAGTTAATTGTCATGGATTCCAAATTTAATTTTATTCACATTTGTTTTTATGGTTCCTAATACCTGTCTTTGAAAGAACAAAAAAAAGAAAACTGCTGTAGCTTAAACAGTAGTAACTTAAGAAACTTAAGTACTTTATATTCTTATGCAATAGTCTACTAATCAACATTTATATATCACAGCTAAAATTGAATTAAATTAGATTGAAACTAAATTACAAGGTCCTGAGTAAATTGGATTTGGTAATTTACTATTGAGTCAATCTGCAACTGATGTCATAATTTAGATTTTCTTCTTATGTGAGAATGATACCGAGAATTATTCTTCCCTTTGCAGTTTCAATTTGTGAGCGTGAAGAGGAATGTACTTTTCTAATGTTCATGCTTGAAGTACAAAACTAGTAACTGACCAGATGTTAGTAATGAATGTGTTAAGATGCCATTACAGGTCTTTCAGCTCATCTTTTCTTGAACTTGAGAGACAAAGTTGGGACTCGATGACTCTCAAGAATGCTCAAAGAGGTGTGTTATGGTTTGTGTATGTAAACCAGACAAGATTCAAGAGAAGGAGAGATGTTGCAGATGTCATATTTAGCTGTATTTGTAATCGCTGGTTTTATATGCATTAAACTCTGTCTTGTGAGCTTTAAGGAATTTTTAGCTTTTGACCACTGATCTGTTTATGGTTTATCACCCTAAATTCTGACAGCTGGCTTACTTGCAGAATGTGTGGGAAATTATTTTTATAACAGGTATTTGAAGTCCATATCAACTTTTTTTCCATTTTAGTTAGCCTTCAAAATATATTTCATTTTTTGGAATCTTAGGAGCGGATGGTTTGACGTGATTTCCTACTCTCAGATATAAATCAGGAGACTGTTTTATTACATAATAGCGTGGCTTGCATAAATGCACTGCATTTATGAAACCTCTTACGTATTTAGGGAAATTTCATAATATGCCACATTACTGCGAGTTGTTCTTCCCAGCTGGAACAATGGCCTTGGGCATGAAGCCACACAGTTGGGCAAAATAATGGCATCATTTTATAGCTTGATAATGGCACCATTAGCACAAGATATTATCATATCACCTTTTTATGGATACTTATATTTTAAACCAAGCTCTGTTATATGACATCTAAGTGCAGCATTGGAACAGACTTCAAAAAATAAAAGTGTAATTTCTCTTTCAACAAGTTAAATATTGTAACATTTATGTAGACAGTGAGCTTCTCCTTTAGACATTTAATTGAAAAATATATATAAACCCAGCAATTTTGCATCTGAAATAGGTACTGAGGTATAAGGTGTTTCTTGACCCATTGAGTGTGACTTTTACTCCCAAACAGATGGATGAAAGGTCTGCTCTTGGCCAGTCTGATGCAGTTTCTGACTCTTCCAGTCTGATAGAGCTGCTGGTGCTTTGGAGATTATAGAAACCACGGATTCAGAAAGTCAGTTTCTGACTGTTCTGGAACTCAAATTTTTAACTCTAGCCTCAGTTTCTAATTGTTGATCTGCTTGCAGACTGCAGCTTCATCTTTAAACTCAGGCTTTGCCTCTGATAGCACATCTCCAATTGCAATTCAAATGTTGTGGAAGATCTACTCCCTCAGGCAACCAGCTTTTTTAGGACAGTCAAATCCACAGAAGTAAAGGTTTCTGAGAGATTTTCTATTCTTTGGTAGTTCAGTCTTGACTATGGATATGAACTACAAGTACTGAGGTCTGTGGACAAACAAACATTCATACCATAGACCCTAAAATCTGGCTTCATCAATATTCTAGCAAATTTTTGATAAGTCCATTTAGCATCATAGCTTGTCCTTTCTTAGTACAGAACCATGTCTGGTTCTCATCTTCTGAAGCTGCCAGTGAAAGTCCGTTCCGTAGCGTTTCACTCTCATCATCTTCAAGTTGCCACCACTCCCTAAGTTTTTTTCTGTCTCCTGTCTGGTGATTGAGAGCTTATTCTCCCTCTTGTTGAAAGCGCAGTGTGAGTGTACTAGTTTACTCTTTCTATGATACTCAGGCAGCAAATTGGAATTTGGAGGTTCATATAAAAACGCGCAGGTTAAAAGTAATTGGTCACAATCCACAGTTGAATATCAGGTTTTATAAATTCAAGGTATAACATAAAATGCAGCAAATAAGCTCAGGTTAGTAGGGTAAAAATATGAAATTGGGAATAGCACCTATTTCATAAGATAACACATAAGGTTTTGTTTTTTTAAGGAGTGTATTGTGCAATTTTATTACAACTCCTTTGTGTAAAATTTAAGATCATCATCTTATCTGTTTGAAGTTACCTGTCCCAAAGAATAGAAGAATTGTTGCTTAAATATTTGATCTTGAAATTTGTTGGGCAGTTTGGAGTTTAAAATAAAAAACACAGTTGTGATAAATTGTGTTGAAAGAATTATGGAAAATTATTAAGATTGTGGTTTGATTTGAGAGGTGTAACTTGCCTTTCACTTTAGTCAGAATTCTTACATTCCAAAAGCAACACCCTTAACAGATGTGTCAGATGGAATATTGGTATAATGACTTCACCTAGGAAACAGATCAAAACCTATCAACACTCAATAAAGAAGGAGTTGGCCTGAAATTGCACTTGAGTTCTGGTATCTTTGATTCCTGTCAGGCTTTTAAATTACAGCAAAATGAATATCTGGAGACATGGAAGAGTCATTAAAATTTATAGATAGAATTTTAGTAGATAAGATGCAACAGAAAATAAGGAGAAATTCTTTCTTTAATAAGAAGGTGGCATCAGGAATTTTTATGGTAGCTATGTGATTCAATATTGAGATTGTTCATCCTTAGCATTAAGATTTTTTTTCATGATAAAGAAAAAGTTAATAATTTATTCAAAAATAAACAAGCAAAGAACATAAAGATTACAACAGAGCAGCAGTTTGTATTTTATATAGTTTTGACTGAAAAGATACGCAAAGATTTATTGGTAATACATCCATTAATCTTTAATTTCAGAACACTTTAAATCTCTCGTTTAAGCTGGTTAATTTTGGAAGGATATTAAGCAGAATCGATTAATTATATATTTCAGGTTTTTTAAGGCTAAGATTGGAAATATATCAATTAAGAATGAATAAGCTTTTTTTTTTGACCAATCATTTTGAAGAGTTTTAAAGCTTTAATGCCTATGGCTTATTATTTTATATTAGCATTGTTGGAAATTGAAAGTCAATACATATTTAAAACATTGGAGTACCAAAAGGCAAGATCCTGAACTGCCATGGAAGGATAAGGCAATACTGGTTTAGATAATTTACAATATAAATTTAAAAAAAAAAAACAAACCACAAGCAAATTACATTTTTTTTCTTTTCTTTTTTTTTTTTTTTTAGAATTTCTCATTTCTAGTGTTCATTCTGAGAAATAAAACATAGTTCTACATGCTTCGCCTCCTAGACATTTCAGTATTTAAGCTATGTGAGACTTTCTTGCCATAAAAATGAAATTCTAGGTCTGGTCTGAAAATAATTATGCTTCTGGTATGCTGATACACCATATACAGAGTTCCCTTCAATTTTAGTTTGACTATAATTCATAAATATTCTTTCTTTGAAAGGAGAATATGTGTGTGTGTGTACATATGAAGACTCTCAATAGAAAGCAGACTTACCGTGTTGTCTCTTCTTTTTTTTCTGTAGTCATTCTTTGTTTTAATTGGTACATTCTCTATCCTATTTTTTTATCCAATCTTTAGACTGGCACAAGACATTTTCAAATACTGGTGATGATGAAGTTAAGACTTACGTTTTTAGTAAAGGGAAATTTTAGCTAAGCCTGGTACAGTACAAATGCAGGCATGTGAAGGAATTTTTTTCCTGTGCTTTATTAAACTTCTAAATTTGATTGAATGTAAAAACTATAAATGACCAGGGATTACTTGTGCAAATCAGGTGGTTTAAAGTTTCATGGTTGTGACTCACATGAAGAACATGCTGGTGACTGCCATTGCATTTTATCTTCAACTCCTTTTTTTGGATTCTGATGTAGTAACTTTATGAAAGTTTATGCTGGCCACAGCCTTATTAACAGATTTTCTGGTAGATCCAGTTGTAGAGATATTGATATGTAGGACACATCAAGCAACCCATTTGTATGTGTGCATAGCATATATCAATCTATATGATTTTTCATTACCATTCTGTATTGAATTTTGCAGCTATTGAGTTTCTAAATTAAGTGCAAAGAATTTTAATACTGTAGTTAAGATTTTATGCGTAACAAGAATCAGGATAGGGAAAGATAGTCTTACTACAGCAATTTCAGCTCTTGTCTCTTAATTTTATTGGTATCTCAGAATCACACAGTGGATGAGGTGGGAAGGGACCTCTGGAGGTCATCTTGTCCACCTCAACTGCTCAGTCAGGGTCAGCTAGAACAGGTTGCCCAGGACCATGTCCAGATGGATTTGTAATATCTCCAGGGATATCTATCAGGTATCTTCCCTCCCTCCCTTCCTCCCTCCTTAGTTGCTGGGGTTTTTTGTTCCCATGTAAGATTTTATTTTGAATACCAACAAATGCACCTTGTGTCTGAGTTACAGCATGAGTCTTGAGTGTTCTGTAGACCTTGGTAAACTAGCCATCATAATGGAATGCCTTTCACTGTGGGAGACTAGATTTGATCACCCTGTTCTGTTCTTCACATTCCTATTTTCCTATGTCACTTAAATTTTAACGTTCTAACTTTTCTCTATGTAAAATTAGACCTGCCATCACATTCACCTAATTCATGTAAAGGACATGTTGAACATTCAGTTACTGCACACAGTTGTTATAAATGTTCTAAATTACAACAGTTTAATAATAAGCAGTTTAATAAATCCCTAATCAAGGAATAGCAAAAGGGACCAAAGGGGTGCCATCCGGTTTGTAGGCTCAATTAATTTTCATAAAACGTGATCGGCTTTCCAGCTTGTCTATTAGGAAAAACAATTTTAACTCTTTAGGTAGGTGTGGTGGGTTGACCCTGGCTGGACACCCCATGCCCACCAAAGCTGCTCTATCACTCCCCTCCTCAACTGGACAGGGGAGAGAAATACAACGAAAGGCTCATGGGTCGAGATAAGGACAGGGAGATCGTTCACCAGTTACTGTCACGGGCAAAACAGACTCGACTTCGGGAAATCAGTTTGTTTAATAACCAATCAAATCAGAGTAGGGTTATGAGAAATAAAACCAAATCTTAAAAACACCTTCCTCCCACCCCTCCCTTCTTCCCAGGCTCAACTTTACTCCCAATTTCTCTACCTCCTCCCCCCGAGTGGCGCACGAGGACGGGGGATGGGGATTGCACTCAGTTCATCACATGTTGTCTCTGCTGCTCCTTCCTCCTCAGGAGGAGGACTCCTCACACTCTTCCCTGCTCCAGCATGGGGTCCCTCCCACAGGAGACAGTCCTCCACAAACTTCTCCAACGTGAGTCCGTCCCACGGGCTGCAGTTCTTCACGAACTGCTCCAGCGTGGGTCCCTTCCACGGGGTGCAGTCCTTCAGGAGCAGACTGCTCCAGCGTGGGTCCCCAGCGGGGTCACAAGTCCTGCCAGCAAACCTGCTCCAGTGTGGGCTCCTCTCTCCCCATGGGTCCGCAGGTCCTGCCAGGAGCCTGCTCCAGCGTGGGCTTCCCACAGGGTCACAGCCTCTTTCAGGCATCCACCTGCTCCGGCGTGGGGTCCTCCACGGGCTGCAGGTGGATATCTGCTCCACCGTTAACCTCCATGGGCTGCAGGGGGACAGCCTGCCTCACCGTGGTCTTCACCCTGGGCTGCAGGGGAATCTCTGCTCTGGTGCCTGGAGCACCTCCTCCCCCTCCTTCTTCACTGACCTTGGTGTCTGCAGGGCTGTTCCTCTCACATGTTCTCACTCCTCTCTCTGGCTGTAATTGTGCAGGTTTCTTTTCCCCCCCTTCTTAAATATGTTATCCCAGAGGTGCTGCCACAGTCACTAATGGGCTCAGCCTTGGCCAGCGGTGGGTCTGTCTTGGAGCCGGCTGGCATGGCTCTATCTAGCAGCTCCTCACAGAAGCCACCCCTGTAGCTCCCCCGCTACCAAAACCTTGCCATGCAAACCCAATACAGTAGGTTACAATTAAAATGAATGGTATTGTACAAAGATTGAGTCATTGAGTAGATAATCACTTCACAATGCAATTCTTCAGACCAATAATGAAAAACCATAAAAGTGCTCTTTACAAACTATAAGCATTATATTGGTGCTTCTGCAAAAGCCTGTTGCAGTAAATATATATTAGATTACATCGCAGTGTTAAACATTTGTTGTCATTACCAGAATCAGGGCATTTTTTTTCAGGAACTTTTGATATAACAAGCTTCGAATGATCACTCCGTTTCTATCAAAATATCAGTTGGTACTTTTTTTTTTTTGTGTGATATCAATAGACATTCGCAAGATGTCCCTTATCTTATGAAACTGCTTTGAAATTAATTAAAAGCATAGGTGTCTTTGGTAAAATACATGGAAAAATTTAGTTTGGTTTGGATTAGATAGTGTTTGTTGTTTTAAATTAACACTTTTAATGTGGATGTCTCTGCACTTGTCAGCTTTGGAAGAATAGAGAGAAAATTAAATCTCTCAGAAATCCTTCGTCTGTCTTGTCTCCTGTTACTGGCACAGGGGCCTAATAACCCATACTAACAACCTGGAAAATAATCATGCCTAACCATAGAATCACAGAGTGACTGTGGTTGGAAAGGACCATCTGGAGATTGTCTGACCCCTCAAAGCAAGGTCAGCTAAAGCAAGTTGTCCAGGGCTTTGTCCAGTCAGGTTTTGAATAACTCCAAGGGTGGAGAATCAATACACAAGCTGTCTGAGCAGCCAGTTCCAGTCTTCGATATACTTTGCAGTAAAAAAATTTCTTATGTTTAAATGGAATTTCCTGTATTTCAGTTTGATCTGATTTAGGTTCAGGTTTAAAAAGGCAATTGGTATATAAAAAACTTTAACTTGCCATTTTTTTTAAAATGACTATTGATAATGTATTTGTACTGAAAGAATGTTGCTGGATAGAACATCTAATTTGTGAAAATCCCCTGTAACCTTTGAATGTGGTCACATGGTTTATTTTCGTTGAACTGTTTCCCAACAGGCTAAGTCAAGATTTCAGTAAACAACATAAATCAGCATTAAGCCCTCTACAGATGCATAAAATAATTACAAAACAAACTCACTTGCAGCTAGAAAGCAATTAAGCATTAGTTCTCAGAAATAATAAATATACAAAATCTTCTCTATTTTTAATAAGTTTGTTCTTGTCTCAGTGAAAACCATGAGAAAGTTCTCATTTGGACAAAAGTGTGTAGGGTACAATGGATTGATCTTGGGAATTTCTGTAACCATTAGTGGGGAAAAAACCACCCTTCTTTTTGCGTGTAGTCAATGCATTTATTTGAAGATATCTTTCTGCAGTATTCTTGTCCCAGAAAGCATACTGAAAATCTTTCCTGGAATACTCTGAGGATATTCGTTACATATGGCTGTTGGCAAGAAAGATACCTTTAAAATCTGTACGTGAGAAAGTTCACCCTGCAGGGAGTAAACAGTATGATTTTAATTTCTTGACTTTATTTTTCAACACCTTCCTGTGCTTAAAGCCAGATAGTCCATATTGTCTTTTAAGGTATTCATCTCTTTGGGGACGGCATTGTTAATATTTGTTCCTCTGTGCCCTGCTCAATACCACTCTTACAAAAGCCTGCTCAGGCTTATAGAGTGCAGTAATTCAGGTTTGTCAAATATGATGATTTTGTAGGAAAATTTCAGGGGAAAATTGCTTTTTTTTATTTCTAAAACTTTCCAGAAAAATATTTCATGGTTAAACCAAGTTTTCACTTCAGTTTTTTTTGAAGCAAAACCTTTTCCCTTTTCCACATTTTAGAAAAGTAATTTTTCCCTTTAAAGGCTGTTCAAAAGTGGTTTATGTTTTTTTGGGGTGAGCTCAGCCAATGACAACCTTGTCAAAACCAGTAGCTATGGGAGCAAGCAGCAACCTCAAATTTCCTAGGTTTCTGCAGGAAACCTCATACTTCATCCTGACATTCTGTCTACAATTAATGTGAATAATTGATGCTTTTATAAATATTTTCTTCCATTTGCTTCTGTGATGTCGGGTAATGTGTGCATTTGTGTAGGTGTCTTTCCTTCAGTTGGTATATTTGAGGCCATCTCTCTTGTACTCTTATTACGAATCTTGTAGGCACTGAACTTTTAAGACCCTTAATCTTCTGTGCCGTGTGTTTAAAATCAGTCTTTGAGTCCAAAGGTGTTCATGCAGGACAGGCAGAGCTACATTCTGTAGCTTTGATTCTTAGGAAACAAAGTTTTGTTAAAGGGTTTCCTAGAAATTACCATATTGCACTTCAGAAGCATGTCCCTAGGTAAAAGTAGAAGTTATTTTACTGAGGCATAGGAGAAGGCTGGAAGATACCCAGTCTTTACTTGACTTACTCTTCCAAATAGGTTTCTTACTCATTGCCTGACTCCCCTGCCATATAGATTTGGTACAGCAAATGAGCTGTTGCAGAATTCCAAAGTATATGTCTGTGTAACAGAAACCGAATTCATTATCTGTATGTTTTTTTTCATGCAGGATCTTTGCACTGACTCATATACTTGTTTTGTCAGAAGATGTTATTCATTATTTTGGTATCAAATTCTGCTCTGCAGCCACCCTCTCTGCTCCTACTCAAACGAAGAGAATCTAGATAGCTGAACAAGTACCCCCAAAAGCAATCTTAATGTTTCTGCCTTAAGTTGGTATGAAGTATTCAACATGAGAAAGGAAAAGGCACTACTTATGTCTCAACAAAGTTCAGGCCAGCGTTATAATTATGTAGGGCTCTTGAAAATTATTTTCCTTTGCTCTCTGAAAGCATAAAGTGCTCTAGCAGAAAAAATGTGTTTATTTTCTTTGGATTAGATTTTCTTAAAGCTGTTCAACACCCAAATGGCTACTGTTCATTTGCACATGCCTAATTAAACAATTAGAGCTTCTGGAAAATATACTTGGAAATACAGTTTTTAAAAAGTGAGAATAAAAAGTACTCTCAGTGCTGACAACTTTGAATATTTTTTTCTTCTAAATAAGTAAGGCCTTTATGAATTAAAGTGAACATGAATGAAGTGCCTTGCCGTTTGTCCATGAGGTGGGAACAGCCCATTCTGAACTTTGCAGGTAGCCTTCAAGATCACAGTTCTGGGTGATATGTCTCATATATTACACTGTAATTTCTATATTTTAGTGATAGAGCTTTTGTTACAAACATGGTTGTTTCACAGAAATGACTGTTGCCAGTACCTTATCAGTGTAGTTCATTGTGTCGTGCTAAAATGCTAGCAAGGTAGCCTAGTTTTTTGGAAATTGGTTTCAGCTGAGCATGTCCTGCTCTTCTCTTTGGTTTACATCATTCTGAATCTGCCTGAAACCAGTTACTCATCCACCTTTCCCCACCTAATTACTGCAAGTTATTAAAAAACATGATGTCAAAGGTTCCTGCTTACCAGCATTACACATTTCTCTGCATCTTTTACAAATACTTTCCTGGATCTGACAGCATATCAGTCAATGATATGATATATGATACATCAAGGATGTAACACCCCGACTCTACAGAATGTATTATGAGGTTGAGTAAAATCTAGAGCTGTCAGTTGTCTCTGCTTTTTTCCAAATTTATTACAGCTTGCAATATAATAGAAGTTTCAAATGAGGGATAAAAATTAGATGAAAGAGAGTAAAATTAACATAACAAAATTGGATCACAATGTGTTCTGTTAATCCTCATCATTTAATTTTCATTTTATCTTGTAAAAGTCTCAGTTGTCACTTTCTGGATTTTGATCACCTCTTCAAGGAAGAACATTAAACTCATTTTCTTCCTTACATGTTATATATTTTCCTTCTTAGTATGCTGAGGGTTTTTAGGTCAGTTAACCACTTCCACCTTATTTGAAGCAATTACTATTTTCACATTAGTGTGATCTGTTGTTCTTTCAGCAGCAGATGTTAGAATAGTCTTGTCCCTTGTATAGAGAAGTGGACATCATCCCTTACATGGAAAAACCCACGCTTTTCCTTCAGTGGAATATACATACAACACAGAAAGCTTAATCCATTTTATTTTTTCCTCATATCTTTTTAAGTTGGATATTCTAAATGATATAGGTTATTATGTGTCCTCTTATCTTTACTCTCATGCACACACATGTAACTGACTCCCATACTGTTCTTTGTGTACCTGTGTACCATCTCTAACTATTAGATGTGGATCTTCAGGAAAAAAACTGAAATAATAATAAAGTTGATGGACGTTTTCTCTGTACAGTTTAATGAGGTTTCTGCATCTTCATTTGTCATCATTTCACAATGATGATAAAAAAGTTTCACTTGGGTACACGTAGTCTTGAAAAAGCTGTTCTGCATGAGCTGCCTTCCTGACATCTTTTGGCTAGTTATAGTCTTTCATGAGAGGCAGGACTAAGCATTTCAATTTCTTGTCTTAGCATTCTGCTCTGAAATCCTGGTCTTTCTGAAGCCAAAAGGAAGTCAGGAGATATTTACCATTAATAGTAATGTAGTCAGCATTCACCTCTGGAGAAAAAAGTGAGACTTTTTTTAATTCTAAGTTTATTCTATGATAGTGCTGTTTATAGGATGAACAAAATTCAAGTATTTGTTCTCTGAACAGCTGCTGGAATACAGATTCCTTCCTCTTTTCAGGAGTTTAATTGCATCAAATATGCTCACAATTACTTCTACTCTCATTGTAGTAGTGCTGTTTACATCAAGGAATTAAAGCCTCTGTCTTTCATGGCCTTATCAATAGGTGAGGAGAGGAATGAGAAGATACATCAATGAATTTCTCTGCTGAATGGGAATGCTGCTTTTTGGTTGTTTTACACATTAGAGAGGGGAATCACCAAGCACCACGCAAAAAGATCAGAAAATGTAATTTCTACAAAGTGGTATTATATACATAAATCTTCTGAAAGACGGATACCTTTGGGATATCGTAGGCCATAGACTTCTGTGTAATCCATTACCCATGCCGATATAAACCTTTGATTTGTGGGTTTAAACCTGAGGCTGAGTAACCTCATAAATATGCTAATCCACAGTAATCAAGAAAAGTGCTATTGCAAATACAAAATTTTTATTCCACAGTTCCAACAGCTTTATAGCATGCTCTACATTTATAACAATAAACTTTGGGAAATTACTCTCTTCATGTTTAAGAAAATGCTTTGCCCTTTTCTTGGCATCTCACCAATGAGTTTTACATACATTATTTTGAATGGCATGATCTTTATGCAAAATTCAGTGCATGTTTTGCCTGTTCTAACCAAGTATTTGATTTCTAAAATGAACAAAACATTGCATAAATTTTAAAAATTCAGCTTTTGTAGTCCTATAAAAATTCTATTGTCATTTTTATTAGGCTGGAGACCAACCAGTGGGTTAACTAGTAGATTGTGCGGCAAAACCAGCTCTACTGTATATTTAAAAGGATAAAGACACTGTGGATTTTGAAAAAATATCTTATCCTTTTTAGCAGCACATTTTCATGTCTGTTATATGTATTTTTACACATACACATAGGCATGAACTTTAAATGCCATAGCCATCATATTCAGTTCTACAGTCATTCAAATAGTTCCATGTAGATTTTTTTTTCCTTAGGAAATGTCAAAAATATCTTCCATGCGGGAAAGAAAATAGGACATTTTTCATGTTTATAAACTTCAGAATACGAGAATTCTGCTTTTCTTTGGGGGTACAATTTCTGTGTACTAAGAAATCCTCACTGAATGCTGTATATAAAAACAGTTGTGTTTAAAAATCAGTCCTTTCAAAAAATAAAAACCAGGTTTTTTCAGTTGATATTTCAGTTCCCAGATACTGCAATACTAATATTTGCTTGGCTTGTTTTGAGTAATCTCATTTCTAATCCATGTCTAAAGAAAATTGAGTTACTTTAAGATGGAGGAAAAAATAATCAGTCAGTTCTGAAATCATTTATTCCTTAGTTCATATGAAATACCTGTCAAAAATGATTATTTTCTAGTTTCTGTAATCAGTAATTACAATTTTGTATTAGGTGCCTGAAGGATTGAAATCTAAACACTGGTAATTTGAGCATTATAGTGTTTTCCAGGGTGTTAGGTTTGTGCTTGCCAGATTAACTGTATAATGTAGATGTATCTCCTTGCATATGTATCTGATTTTTTTTTTTAATTAATATAAAATCAGGGTCCATTTTTTGGTGAGCTGACACTTGCACAAACAACTAATTCACTCTTCACAAAATAAGATTTTATTTTGGGTTTAGGTTTAAATGTGACATTTTGTAGAAAAAAGACCGCTATCAACCTCTTTAAAACCAGAAAATAGTTCAATACATATTTGCTTTGAATTCCTTCAGACATTTTAACTTGAATCTCAGATACTTTTTAAATACGTTTGGTGTGGTACAGTGCCACTGTTTAGATTTCTATACAGCGTAATGTTGCTTCTGAACTCCAGTCTACTTCATAGTGAAACTGAAAGCCAGTCATTAAAGATGAAAAGCCATAATCAGTTGCTCTATGACCACTCTTAAGGGAGCTCCCTGCCCCTGAAAACCTCTTCTTGTTTTCTAATTTGATCTGATTACTTTTGAATTTTATTTTGTTTAATAGTCCACAACAGTAAACAAATTACATATTGATAAATAATAAAGGTCAATTATGGTAAGTGGTCTGGGTAGCTGTAAATTAAACTCATTTGAGCAGTATGCATTTTAGCAGAGCCAAGTACAAGGTTATTGACTGCCTACAAGTTTAAGTATAACATTTTGGCACTTGTGCATCCTTCCACAACATCCAATACGTGTTGCTTAGATCAGAAGAGCAGGATATACAGCCTTAACAGAGTTAAGATGTCTGCAGCCTTATCCCCAAACTGTTAATTTTCTCTTGGGAGCAGGAGAAATTTCTCCTAGGGATCGAGTGGCGGGTTTAATGTAATTGTATTTGCAGCGGAGGCACATTGTAATAGACATGGGAATGGCTACCTAAGCATGCTATTTTAGGAGACATTTTGTGTTCCATAGAATTAAGTTTCCCTTTTCATTTGCATGTACTTTCCACAGACTGCTTCTGCCCAGTCTGTGAGCATTTCCATTCAAAAAATGTAGACAATTTGCTTCAATACTAACTTTTGTGGAATGTGCAAATTAAGGAACACAATGGCCTATTTTGGGTCCACGTGCGCTGTATGGCAGGACGTGATAGGTGCACGTGATGCAGCAGAGGGATTCCCTGAGTCAAAGGTCAGTGAATAGGTGGTTTCAGGTTGGTATGTAAAGTGTAGGTGAAGTGGCTTAGTGCAAGTCAGGCATTACAGATATTTGCTTTAGCTGCCCTAACAGAAACTTTTGCCCAGCTTAAGAAGATACAGCTTGGTGGCTTTTCTAGCTGTGCCTGCAGTGCTCTCTCCGAGGCTCACTAGAGAGAACTGAGATCTTGCAGTGCTGCTTGGTGTGTACTGGAACTTTGTATTTCTTGAATTTCAGAGATTTTTTTTTTTTTTTTTTAACTCTTCATGTGGGAAAGAGTTCCAAGCCACCCTCTGCACTTTACAATAACTGCTGTGAAGTGACCCTTTCACCTCAGTGAGATGTTCTCAGATTCGTCAGGCAACTTTTATAAAGTTAAATATACCCTGATACAGTAGCATTGACTCTGTGATTCTGACTTCATCCTCCAGGAAATTTTTCTTTTAACAATCTATGTGAATTCTATAAAATATATATTTCAAATAGCCATCCCATCCTGTCAGTAATTACAGAAATGTGACTTAAAAATCATCTGTTTAGTGGTAGCGGCTAGGCATTTTCCTGGATATAAGAACCCTGGAAGAAATCCAAATTGCTTCATCAACTTAGCCACAGTTTGACAGAGCAATATGATAGTAGTGTGCCAGCACCAGCAGAATTAAACTTGCACCACTAATTCCATTTTGACATTGATGAAAACATCATATGGGTCTTTTGCATTTGAGGAGGTATCTTTTAGACTCTCTTTTGAGAAGAGATAGCACTTTAGTTTTGCTGTGTTAAATGAGAGTCATGTTACTATTTTTTCATGCAATATTTTTTCTTGAACCATTTTTCCTCAGAAATATACAGCACTTTGAGGAGTGAAATTAATCTGTGTGGGCAACTGGTTTGTGTAGAATCATAAACAATGTATAAAGTTGGAGATTTCCTCTGTTTTTTTTGAATAAATGTAATTTACAGTTTTGACTTATTATGCTATCCTAGAACCATAGTAGTCTTCCAGTTGTTTGAACAGGATTCTCTATTACGGACAAGGATTCCTGATGTTTTGCAAGCCCATCGATCATGCTACACTAGATGAGAATGAAGGTATTACTGCGCGGCACCCAGGTAGTTTCTCACACTCTTTAGATGCAATATCACCAGCCTGTGCTTGAGCTAATTTAGGTTTGACAGGAAAAAATCTAAATTATGTTGTCAGAACGGAGATTGTTTTTGAATAGGAGTGAATCAGAAAGGGACTTGAAAACATGCTTATC